>JAZGLO010006674.1:600000-810610 GCA_036873155.1 Biomphalaria sudanica
TAAGAAGAGCCAATACAACTTTTTTCTGATAACAAACGAATATGTTATTGAAGCAAAAAAATGAAGAATTCCGTCGGAACGATGAAAATAGTACGAGAGAAAGAGTTTTAAAAAAGAATTCCTTTAAAGCAGGGGTGGACAACCATAGGCTTCCGTACACTTTTTGTTGTTCTTTTCACTTATAATTCAGATGCGCTACACAAAGGATTACCTCCCTCTCAGTCCTTAATTTGATAATATTGATTGATACTTCTAAATGTACTACTAATAATATATAAACACTGTCAGTTTACAAATATTTTGTTAAAATCTCATACAGGCAAGATAGCATCACTAGCTTTAAACTTTGCTTTCACCAAATCTGTAATATCAAGAGTTTAAATTCTTATGTACTGTTTCCTACAATAAGGTCTTTACAAACCTTGAGGATCTCGTGATATGGCCATAGAGTTTTAGTCTGTGTTTTTCGACAGTGGTCAGCAGGTCATCGTGGGACACAATAGTCATTGTGATTATATTTCGAACTTCCTCATTTATGACGTCTACTTTATACTGCTTTTTTTTGTATAGGCCTAAGTCCATTTTTTTTTTACATATTTTTATTTTTCTCCTGAAAATTTATTTCCAAGAAGTTCACTGAAGCTGTGAATGTTGTTTAGCTGTGAATTTTCAACTAACGTAATGTCCGAGAATGAGTGACCCGCGGGGACGCCAAAAAAGTTCGTGTAACACAAACTCTCGCTGCCATCTTGTCTTATCATTATTATATTCTCGAGATCTTTTGTGCTGCCATTTCCCCCTCCAAACTTCACTGCTGTCCATGGGACAGAGAATGTGCAGGTCCCTCAGTTTCACGAGGATGTCATGTTGCCATTTCCGCCTCCAAAAATCACTGCTGTCCATGGGACAGACAATTTACAGGTCCTCAGTTTCACGAGGATGTCATGTTGCCATTCCCCCTCCAAACTTCACTGCTGTCCATGGGACAGAGAATGTGCAGGTCCCTCAGTTTCACGAGGATGTCATGTTGCCATTTCCCCCTCCAAACTTCACTGCTGGCCATGGGACAGAGAATGTGCAGGTCCCTCAGTTTCACGAGGATGTCATGTTGCCATTTCCCCCTCCAAACATCACTGCTGTCCATGGGACAGAGAATGTACAGGTCCCTCAGTTTCACGAGGATGTCATGTTGCCATTTCCCCCTCCAAACATCACTGCTGTCCATGGGACAGAGAATGTACAGGTCCTCAGTTTCACGAGGATGTCATGTTGCCATTCCCCCTCCAAACTTCACTGCTGTCCATGGGACAGAGAATGTGCAGGTCCCTCAGTTTCACGAGGATGTCATGTTGCCATTTCCCCCTCCAAACTTCACTGCTGGCCATGGGACAGAGAATGTGCAGGTCCCTCAGTTTCACGAGGATGTCATGTTGCCATTTCCCCCTCCAAACATCACTGCTGTCCATGGGACAGAGAATGTACAGGTCCCTCAGTTTCACGAGGATGTCATGTTGCCATTTCCCCCTCCAAACATCACTGCTGTCCATGGGACAGAGAATGTACAGGTCCTCAGTTTCACGAGGATGTCATGTTGCCATTCCCCCCTCCAAACTTCACTGCTGTCCATGGGACAGAGAATGTGCAGGTCCCTCAGTTTCACGAGGATGTTATGTTGCCATTTCCCCCTCCAAACATCACTGCTGTCCATGGGACAGAGAATGTACAGGTTCTCAGTTTCACGATGATGTCATGTTGCCATTCCCCCCTCCAAACTTCACTGCTGTCCATGGGACAGAGAATGTACAGGTCCCTCAGTTTCACGAAGATGTCATGTTGCCATTTCCCCCTCCAAACTTCACTGCTGTCCATGGGACAGAGAATGTGCAGGTCTCTCAGTTTCACGAGGATGTCATGTTGCCATTTCCCCCTCCAAAAATCACTGCTGTCCATGGGACAGACAATGTACAGGTCCTCAGTTTTACGAGGATGTCATGTTGCCATTTCCCCCTCCAAACTTCACTGCTGTCCATGGGACAGAGAATGTGCAGGTCCTCAGTTTCACGAGGATGTCATGTTGCCATTTCCCCCTCCAAACTTCACTGCTGGCCATGGGACAGAGAATGTGCAGGTCCCTCAGTTTCACGAGGATGTCATGTTGCCATTTCCCCCTCCAAACATCACTGCTGTCCATGGGACAGAGAATGTACAGGTCCTCAGTTTCACGAGGATGTCATGTTGCCATTCCCCCCTCCAAACTTCACTGCTGTCCATGGGACAGAGAATGTGCAGGTCCCTCAGTTTCACGAGGATGTCATGTTGCCATTTCCCCCTCCAAACATCACTGCTGTCCATGGGACAGAGAATGTACAGGTCCTCAGTTTCACGAGGATGTCATGTTGCCATTCCCCCCTCCAAACTTCACTGCTGTCCATGGGACAGAGAATGTGCAGGTCCCTCAGTTTCACGAGGATGTCATGTTGCCATTTCCCCCTCCAAACATCACTGCTGTCCATGGGACAGAGAATGTACAGGTCCTCAGTTTCACGAGGATGTCATGTTGCCATTCCCCCCTCCAAACTTCACTGCTGTCCATGGGACAGAGAATGTACAGGTCCCTCAGTTTCACGAAGATGTCATGTTGCCATTTCCCCCTCCAAACTTCACTGCTGTCCATGGGACAGAGAATGTACAGGTCCTCAGTTTCACGAGGATGTCATGTTGCCATTTCCCCCTCCAAAATTCACTGCTGTCCATGGGACAGAGAATGTACAGGTCCCTCAGTTTCACGAGGATGTCATGTTGCCATTTCCCCCTCCAAACTTCACTGCTGTCCATGGGACAGAGAATGTACAGGTCCTCAGTTTCACGAGGATGTCATGTTGCCATTTCCCCCCTCCAAACATCACTGCTGTCCATGGGACAGAGAATGTACAGGTCCTCAGTTTCACGAGGATGTCATGTTGCCATTTCAACCTCCAAACTTCACTGCTGTCCATGGGACAGACAATGTGCAGGTCCCTCAGTTTCACGAGGATGTCATGTTGCCATTTCCCCCTCCAAAAATCACTGCTGTCCATGGGACAGACAATGTACAGGTCCTCAGTTTCACGAGGATGTCATGTTGCCATTTCCCCCTCCAAACTTCACTGCTGTCCATGGGACAGAGAATGTGCAGGTCCTCAGTTTCACGAGGATGTCATGTTGCCATTTCCCCCTCTAAACTTCACTGCTGGCCATGGGACAGAGAATGTGCAGGTCCCTCAGTTTCACGAGGATGTCATGTTGCCATTTCCCACTCCAAACATCACTGCTGTCCATGGGACAGACAATGTACAGGTCCTCAGTTTCACGAGGATGTCATGTTGCCATTCCCCCCTCCTAACTTCACTGCTGTCCATGGGACAGAGAATGTGCAGGTCCCTCAGTTTCACGAGGATGTCATGTTGCCATTTCCCCCTCCAAACATCAATGCTGTCCATGGGACAGAGAATGTACAGGTCCTCAGTTTCACGAGGATGTCATGTTGCCATTCCCCCCTCCAAACTTCACTGCTGTCCATGGGACAGAGAATGTGCAGGTCCCTCAGTTTCACGAGGATGTCATGTTGCCATTCCCCCCTCCAAACTTCACTGCTGTCCATGGGACAGAGAATGTACAGGTCCCTCAGTTTCACGAGGATGTCATGTTGCCATTTCCCCCTCCAAACTTCACTGCTGTCCATGGGACAGAGAATGTACAGGTCCTCAGTTTCACGAGGATTTCATGTTGCCATTTCCCCCCTCCAAACATCACTGCTGTCCATGGGACAGAGAATGTACAGGTCCCTCAGTTTCACGAGGATGTCATGTTGCCATTTCCCCCTCCAAACATCACTGCTGTCCATGGGACAGAGAATGTGCAGGTCCCTCAGTTTCACAAGGATGTCATGTTGCCATTTCCCCCTCCAAACTTCACTGCTGTCCATGGGACAGAGAATGTACAGGTCCCTCAGTTTCACGAGGATGTCATATTACCATTTCCACCTCCAAACATCACTGCTGTCTATGGGACAGAGAATGTGCAGGTCCCTCAGTTTCACGAGGATGTCATGTAGCCATTTCCCCCTCCAAACTTCACTGCTGTCCATGGGACAGAGAATGTACAGGTCCCTCAGTTTCACGAGGATGTCATGTTGCCATTCCCCCCTCCAAACATCACTGCTGTCCATGGGACAGAGAATGTACAGGTCCTCAGTTTCACGAGGATGTCATGTTGCCATTCCCCCCTCCAAACTTCACTGCTGTCCATGGGACAGAGAATGTGCAGGTCCCTCAGTTTCACGAGGATGTCATGTTGCCATTTCCCCCTCCAAACATCACTGCTGTCCATGGGACAGAGAATATACAGGTCCTCAGTTTCACGAGGATGTCATGTTGCCATTCCCCCCTCCAAACTTCACTGCTGTCCATGGGACAGAGAATGTACAGGTCCCTCAGTTTCACGAAGATGTCATGTTGCCATTTCCCCCTCCAAACTTCACTGCTGTCCATGGGACAGAGAATGTACAGGTCCTCAGTTTCACGAGGATGTCATGTTGCCATTTCCCCCTCCAAAATTCACTGCTGTCCATGGGACAGATTATGTACAGGTCCCTCAGTTTCACGAGCATGTCATGTTGCCATTTCCCCCTCCAAACTTCACTGCTGTCCATGGGACAGAGAATGTACAGGTCCTCAGTTTCACGAGGATGTCATGTTGCCATTTCCCCCCTCCAAACATCACTGCTGTCCATGGGACAGAGAATGTACAGGTCCTCAGTTTCACGAGGATGTCATGTTGCCATTTCAACCTCCAAACTTCACTGCTGTCCATGGGACAGACAATGTACAGGTCCTCAGTTTCACGAGGATGTCATGTTGCCATTTCCCCCTCCAAACTTCACTGCTGTCCATGGGACAGAGAATGTGCAGGTCCTCAGTTTCACGAGGATGTCATGTTGCCATTTCCCCCTCTAAACTTCACTGCTGGCCATGGGACAGAGAATGTGCAGGTCCCTCAGTTTCACGAGGATGTCATGTTGCCATTTCCCCCTCCAAACATCACTGCTGTCCATGGGACAGAGAATGTGCAGGTCCTCAGTTTCACGAGGATGTCATGTTGCCATTTCCCCCTCCAAACTTCACTGCTGGCCATGGGACAGAGAATGTGCAGGTCCCTCAGTTTCACGAGGATGTCATGTTGCCATTTCCCCCTCCAAACATCACTGCTGTCCATGGGACAGAGAATGTACAGGTCCTCAGTTTCACGAGGATGTCATGTTGCCATTCCCCCCTCCAAACTTCACTGCTGTCCATGGGACAGAGAATGTGCAGGTCCCTCAGTTTCACGAGGATGTCATGTTGCCATTTCCCCCTCCAAACATCACTGCTGTCCATGGGACAGAGAATGTACAGGTCCTCAGTTTCACGAGGATGTCATGTTGCCATTCCCCCCTCCAAACTTCACTGCTGTCCATGGGACAGAGAATGTGCAGGTCCCTCAGTTTCACGAGGATGTCATGTTGCCATTTCCCCCTCCAAACATCACTGCTGTCCATGGGACAGAGAATGTACAGGTCCTCAGTTTCACGAGGATGTCATGTTGCCATTCCCCCCTCCAAACTTCACTGCTGTCCATGGGACAGACAATGTGCAGGTCCCTCAGTTTCACGAGGATGTCATGTTGCCATTTCCCTCTCCAAACATCACTGCTGTCCATGGGACAGAGAATGTACAGGTCCTCAGTTTCACGAGGATGTCATGTTGCCATTCCCCCTCCAAACTTCACTGCTGTCCATGGGACAGAGAATGTACAGGTCCCTCAGTTTCACGAAGATGTCATGTTGCCATTTCCCCCTCCAAACTTCACTGCTGTCCATGGGACAGAGAATGTGCAGGTCCCTCAGTTTCACGAGGATGTCATGTTGCCATTTCCCCCTCCAAAAATCACTGCTGTCCATGGGACAGACAATGTACAGGTCCTCAGTTTTACGAGGATGTCATGTTGCCATTTCCCCCTCCAAACTTCACTGCTGTCCATGGGACAGAGAATGTGCAGGTCCTCAGTTTCACGAGGATGTCATGTTGCCATTTCCCCCTCCAAACTTCACTGCTGGCCATGGGACAGAGAATGTGCAGGTCCCTTAGTTTCACGAGGATGTCATGTTGCCATTTCCCCCTCCAAACATCACTGCTGTCCATGGGACAGAGAATGTACAGGTCCTCAGTTTCACGAGGATGTCATGTTGCCATTCCCCCCTCCAAACTTCACTGCTGTCCATGGGACAGAGAATGTGCAGGTCCCTCAGTTTCACGAGAATGTCATGTTGCCATTTCCCCCTCCAAACATCACTGCTGTCCATGGGACAGAGAATGTACAGGTCCTCAGTTTCACGAGGATGTCATGTTGCCATTCCCCCCTCCAAACTTCACTGCTGTCCATGGGACAGAGAATGTGCAGGTCCCTCAGTTTCACGAGGATGTCATGTTGCCATTTCCCCCTCCAAACATCACTGCTGTCCATGGGACAGAGAATGTACAGGTCCTCAGTTTCACGAGGATGTCATGTTGCCATTCCCCCCTCCAAACTTCACTGCTGTCCATGGGACAGAGAATGTACAGGTCCCTCAGTTTCACGAAGATGTCATGTTGCCATTTCCCTCTCCAAACTTCACTGCTGTCCATGGGACAGAGAATGTACAGGTCCTCAGTTTCACGAGGATGTCATGTTGCCATTTCCCCCTCCAAAATTCACTGCTGTCCATGGGACAGAGAATGTACAGGTCCCTCAGTTTCACGAGGATGTCATGTTGCCATTTCCCCCTCGAAACTTCACTGCTGTCCATGGGACAGAGAATGTACAGGTCCTCAGTTTCACGAGGATGTCATGTTGCCATTTCCCCCCTCCAAACATCACTGCTGTCCATGGGACAGAGAATGTACAGGTCCTCAGTTTCACGAGGATGTCATGTTGCCATTTCAACCTCCAAACTTCACTGCTGTCCATGGGACAGACAATGTGCAGGTCCCTCAGTTTCACGAGGATGTCATGTTGCCATTTCCCCCTCCAAAAATCACTGCTGTCCATGGGACAGACAATGTACAGGTCCTCAGTTTCACGAGGATGTCATGTTGCCATTTCCCCCTCCAAACTTCACTGCTGTCCATGGGACAGAGAATGTGCAGGTCCTCAGTTTCACGAGGATGTCATGTTGCCATTTCCCCCTCTAAACTTCACTGCTGGCCATGGGACAGAGAATGTGCAGGTCCCTCAGTTTCACGAGGATGTCATGTTGCCATTTCCCACTCCAAACATCACTGCTGTCCATGGGACAGACAATGTACAGGTCCTCAGTTTCACGAGGATGTCATGTTGCCATTCCCCCCTCCAAACTTCACTGCTGTCCATGGGACAGAGAATATGCAGGTCCCTCAGTTTCACGAGGATGTCATGTTGCCATTTCCCCCTCCAAACATCACTGCTGTCCATGGGACAGAGAATGTACAGGTCCTCAGTTTCACGAGGATGTCATGTTGCCATTCCCCCCTCCAAACTTCACTGCTGTCCATGGGACAGAGAATGTGCAGGTCCCTCAGTTTCACGAGGATGTCATGTTGCCATTCCCCCCTCCAAACTTCACTGCTGTCCATGGGACAGAGAATGTACAGGTCCCTCAGTTTCACGAAGATGTCATGTTGCCATTTCCCCCTCCAAACTTCACTGCTGTCCATGGGACAGAGAATGTACAGGTCCTCAGTTTCACGAGGATTTCATGTTGCCATTTCCCCCCTCCAAACATCACTGCTGTCAATGGGACAGAGAATGTACAGGTCCCTCAGTTTCACGAGGATGTCATGTTGCCATTTCCCCCTCCAAACATCACTGCTGTCCATGGGACAGAGAATGTGCAGGTCCCTCAGTTTCACAAGGATGTCATGTTGCCATTTTCCCCTCCAAACTTCACTGCTGTCCATGGAACAGAGAATGTACAGGTCCCTCAGTTTCACGAGGATGTCATGTTACCATTTCCACCTCGAAACATCACTGCTGTCTATGGGACAGAGAATGTGCAGGTCCCTCAGTTTCACGAGGATGTCATGTAGCCATTTCCCCCTCCAAACTTCACTGCTGTCCATGGGACAGAGAATGTACAGGTCCCTCAGTTTCACGAGGATGTCATGTTGCCATTCCCCCCTCCAAACATCACTGCTGTCCATGGGACAGAGAATGTACAGGTCCTCAGTTTCACGAGGATGTCATGTTGCCATTCCCCCCTCCAAACTTCACTGCTGTCCATGGGACAGAGAATGTGCAGGTCCCTCAGTTTCACGAGGATGTCATGTTGCCATTTCCCCCTCCAAACATCACTGCTGTCCATGGGACAGAGAATGTACAGGTCCTCAGTTTCACGAGGATGTCATGTTGCCATTCCCCCCTCCAAACTTCACTGCTGTCCATGGGACAGAGAATGTACAGGTCCCTCAGTTTCACCAAGATGTCATGTTGCCATTTCCCCCTCCAAACTTCACTGCTGTCCATGGGACAGAGAATGTACAGGTCCTCAGTTTCACGAGGATGTCATGTTGCCATTTCCCCCTCCAAAATTCACTGCTGTCCATGGGACAGAGAATGTACAGGTCCCTCAGTTTCACGAGGATGTCATGTTGCCATTTCCCCCTCCAAACTTCACTGCTGTCCATGGGACAGAGAATGTACAGGTCCTCAGTTTCACGAGGATGTCATGTTGCCATTTCCCCCCTCCAAACATCACTGCTGTCCATGGGACAGAGAATGTACAGGTCCTCAGTTTCACGAGGATGTCATGTTGCCATTTCAACCTCCAAACTTCACTGCTGTCCATGGGACAGACAATGTACAGGTCCTCAGTTTCACGAGGATGTCATGTTGCCATTTCCCCCTCCAAACTTCACTGCTGTCCATGGGACAGAGAATGTGCAGGTCCTCAGTTTCACGAGGATGTCATGTTGCCATTTCCCCCTCTAAACTTCACTGCTGGCCATGGGACAGAGAATGTGCAGGTCCCTCAGTTTCACGAGGATGTCATGTTGCCATTTCCCCCTCCAAACATCACTGCTGTCCATGGGACAGAGAATGTGCAGGTCCTCAGTTTCACGAGGATGTCATGTTGCCATTTCCCCCTCCAAACTTCACTGCTGGCCATGGGACAGAGAATGTGCAGGTCCCTCAGTTTCACGAGGATGTCATGTTGCCATTTCCCCCTCCAAACATCACTGCTGTCCATGGGACAGAGAATGTACAGGTCCTCAGTTTCACGAGGATGTCATGTTGCCATTCCCCCCTCCAAACTTCACTGCTGTCCATGGGACAGAGAATGTGCAGGTCCCTCAGTTTCACGAGGATGTCATGTTGCCATTTCCCCCTCCAAACTTCACTGCTGTCCATGGGACAGAGAATGTACAGGTCCTCAGTTTCACGAGGATGTCATGTTGCCATTCCCCCCTCCAAACTTCACTGCTGTCCATGGGACAGAGAATGTGCAGGTCCCTCAGTTTCACGAGGATGTCATGTTGCCATTTCCCCCTCCAAACATCACTGCTGTCCATGGGACAGAGAATGTACAGGTCCTCAGTTTCACGAGGATGTCATGTTGCCATTCCCCCCTCCAAACTTCACTGCTGTCCATGGGACAGAGAATGTACAGGTCCCTCAGTTTCACGAAGATGTCATGTTGCCATTTCCCCCTCCAAACTTCACTGCTGTCCATGGGACAGAGAATGTACAGGTCCTCAGTTTCACGAGGATGTCATGTTGCCATTTCCCCCTCCAAAATTCACTGCTGTCCATGGGACAGAGAATGTACAGGTCCCTCAGTTTCACGAGGATGTCATGTTGCCATTTCCCCCTCCAAACTTCACTGCTGTCCATGGGACAGAGAATGTACAGGTCCTCAGTTTCACGAGGATGTCATGTTGCCATTTCCCCCCTCCAAACATCACTGCTGTCCATGGGACAGAGAATGTACAGGTCCTCAGTTTCACGAGGATGTCATGTTGCCATTTCAACCTCCAAACTTCACTGCTGTCCATGGGACAGACAATGTGCAGGTCCCTCAGTTTCACGAGGATGTCATGTTGCCATTTCCCCCTCCAAAAATCACTGCTGTCCATGGGACAGACAATGTACAGGTCCTCAGTTTCACGAGGATGTCATGTTGCCATTTCCCCCTCCAAACTTCACTGCTGTCCATGGGACAGAGAATGTGCAGGTCCTCAGTTTCACGAGGATGTCATGTTGCCATTTCCCCCTCTAAACTTCACTGCTGGCCATGGGACAGAGAATGTGCAGGTCCCTCAGTTTCACGAGGATGTCATGTTGCCATTTCCCCCTCCAAACATCACTGCTGTCCATGGGACAGAGAATGTACAGGTCCTCAGTTTCACGAGGATGTCATGTTGCCATTCCCCCCTCCAAACTTCACTGCTGTCCATGGGACAGAGAATGTGCAGGTCCCTCAGTTTCACGAGGATGTCATGTTGCCATTTCCCCCTCCAAACATCACTGCTGTCCATGGGACAGAGAATGTACAGGTCCTCAGTTTCACGAGGATGTCATGTTGCCATTCCCCCCTCCAAACTTCACTGCTGTCCATGGGACAGAGAATGTGCAGGTCCCTCAGTTTCACGAGGATGTCATGTTGCCATTCCCCCCTCCAAACTTCACTGCTGTCCATGGGACAGAGAATGTACAGGTCCCTCAGTTTCACGAGGATGTCATGTTGCCATTTCCCCCTCCAAACTTCACTGCTGTCCATGGGACAGAGAATGTACAGGTCCTCAGTTTCACGAGGATTTCATGTTGCCATTTCCCCCCTCCAAACATCACTGCTGTCCATGGGACAGAGAATGTACAGGTCCCTCAGTTTCACGAGGATGTCATGTTGCCATTTCCCCCTCCAAACATCACTGCTGTCCATGGGACAGAGAATGTGCAGGTCCCTCAGTTTCACAAGGATGTCATGTTGCCATTTCCCCCTCCAAACTTCACTGCTGTCCATGGGACAGAGAATGTACAGGTCCCTCAGTTTCACGAGGATGTCATGTTACCATTTCCCCCTCCAAACATCACTGCTGTCTATGGGACAGAGAATGTGCAGGTCCCTCAGTTTCACGAGGATGTCATGTAGCCATTTCCCCCTCCAAACTTCACTGCTGTCCATGGGACAGAGAATGTACAGGTCCCTCAGTTTCACGAGGATGTCATGTTGCCATTCCCCCCTCCAAACATCACTGCTGTCCATGGGACAGAGAATGTACAGGTCCTCAGTTTCACGAGGATGTCATGTTGCCATTTCCCCCTCCAAACATCACTGCTGTCCATGGGACAGAGAATGTACAGGTCCTCAGTTTCACGAGGATGTCATGTTGCCATTCCCCCCTCCAAACTTCACTGCTGTCCATGGGACAGAGAATGTGCAGGTCCCTCAGTTTCACGAGGATGTCATGTTGCCATTTCCCCCTCCAAACATCACTGCTGTCCATGGGACAGAGAATGTACAGGTCCTCAGTTTCACGAGGATGTCATGTTGCCATTCCCCCCTCCAAACTTCACTGCTGTCCATGGGACAGAGAATGTACAGGTCCCTCAGTTTCACGAAGATGTCATGTTGCCATTTCCCCCTCCAAACTTCACTGCTGTCCATGGGACAGAGATTGTACAGGTCCTCAGTTTCACGAGGATGTCATGTTGCCATTTCCCCCTCCAAAATTCACTGCTGTCCATGGGACAGAGAATGTACAGGTCCCTCAGTTTCACGAGGATGTCATGTTGCCATTTCCCCCTCCAAACTTCACTGCTGTCCATGGGACAGAGAATGTACAGGTCCTCAGTTTCACGAGGATGTCATGTTGCCATTTCCCCCCTCCAAACATCACTGCTGTCCATGGGACAGAGAATGTACAGGTCCTCAGTTTCACGAGGATGTCATGTTGCCATTTCAACCTCCAAACTTCACTGCTGTCCATGGGACAGACAATGTACAGGTCCTCAGTTTCACGAGGATGTCATGTTGCCATTTCCCCCTCCAAACTTCACTGCTGTCCATGGGACAGAGAATGTGCAGGTCCTCAGTTTCACGAGGATGTCATGTTGCCATTTCCCCCTCTAAACTTCACTGCTGGCCATGGGACAGAGAATGTGCAGGTCCCTCAGTTTCACGAGGATGTCATGTTGCCATTTCCCCCTCCAAACATCACTGCTGTCCATGGGACAGAGAATGTACAGGTCCTCAGTTTCACGAGGATGTCATGTTGCCATTCCCCCCTCCAAACTTCACTGCTGTCCATGGGACAGAGAATGTGCAGGTCCCTCAGTTTCACGAGGATGTCATGTTGCCATTTCCCCCTCCAAACATCACTGCTGTCCATGGGACAGAGAATGTACAGGTCCTCAGTTTCACGAGGATGTCATGTTGCCATTCCCCCCTCCAAACTTCACTGCTGTCCATGGGACAGAGAATGTGCAGGTCCCTCAGTTTCACGAGGATGTCATGTTGCCATTCCCCCCTCCAAACTTCACTGCTGTCCATGGGACAGAGAATGTACAGGTCCCTCAGTTTCACGAGGATGTCATGTTGTCATTTCCCCCTCCAAACTTCACTGCTGTCCATGGGACAGAGAATGTGCAGGTCCCTCAGTTTCACGAGGATGTCATGTTGCCATTTCCCCCTCCAAACTTCACTGCTGTCCATGGGACAGAGAATGTACAGGTCCTCAGTTTCACGAGGATGTCATGTTGCCATTTCCCCCTCCAAACTTCACTGCTGTCCATGGGACAGAGAATGTACAGGTCCCTCAGTTTCACGAGGATGTCATGTTGCCATTTCCCCCTCCAAACTTCACTGCTGTCCATGGGACAGAGAATGTACAGGTCCCTCAGTTTCACGAGGATGTCATGTTACCATTTCCCCCTCCAAACATCACTGCTGTCTATGGGACAGAGAATGTGCAGGTCCCTCAGTTTCACGAGGATGTCATGTAGCCATTTCCCCCTCCAAACTTCACTGCTGTCCATGGGACAGAGAATGTACAGGTCCCTCAGTTTCACGAGGATGTCATGTTGCCATTCCCCCCTCCAAACATCACTGCTGTCCATGGGACAGAGAATGTACAGGTCCTCAGTTTTACGAGGATGTCATGTTGCCATTTCCCCCTCCAAACATCACTGCTGTCCATGGGACAGAGAATGTGCAGGTCCCTCAGTTTCACGAGGATGTCATGTTGTCATTTCCTCCTCCAAACATCACTGCTGTCCATGGGACAGAGAATGTACAGGTCCTCAGTTTCACAAGGATGTCATGTTGCCATTTCCCCCTCCAAACTTCACTGCTGTCCATGGGACAGAGAATGTACAGGTCCCTCAGTTTCACGAGGATGTCATGTTGCCATTTCCCCCTCCAAACTTCACTGCTGTCCATGGGACAGAGAATGTACAGGTCCCTCAGTTTCACGAGCATGTCATGTTGCCATTTCCCCCTCCAAACTTCACTGCTGTCCATGGGACAGAGAATGTACAGGTCCCTCAGTTTCACGAGGATGTCTTGTTGCCATTTCCCCCTCCAAACTTCACTGCTGTCCATGGGACAGAGAATGTACAGGTCCCTCAGTTTCACAAGGATGTCATGTTGCCATTTCCCCCTCCAAACTTCACTGCTGTCCATGGGACAGAGAATGTACAGGTCCCTAAGTTTCACGAGGATGTCATGTTGCCATTTCCCCCTCCAAACTTCACTGCTGTCCATGGGACAGAGAATGTACAGGTCCCTCAGTTTCACGAGGATGTCATGTTGCCATTTCCCCCTCCAAACTTCACTGCTGTCCATGGGACAGAGAATGTACAGGTCCTCAGTTTCACGAGGATTTCATGTTGCCATTTCCCCCCTCCAAACATCACTGCTGTCCATGGGACAGAGAATGTACAGGTCCCTCAGTTTTCCGAGGATGTCATGTTGCCATTTCCCCCTCCAAACATCACTGCTGTCCATGGGACAGAGAATGTGCAGGTCCCTCAGTTTCACAAGGATGTCATGTTGCCATTTCCCCCTCCAAACTTCACTGCTGTCCATGGGACAGAGAATGTACAGGTCCCTCAGTTTCACGAGGATGTCATGTTACCATTTCCCCCTCCAAACATCACTGCTGTCTATGGGACAGAGAATGTGCAGGTCCCTCAGTTTCACGAGGATGTCATGTAGCCATTTCCCCCTCCAAACTTCACTGCTGTCCATGGGACAGAGAATGTACAGGTCCCTCAGTTTCACGAGGATGTCATGTTGCCATTCCCCCCTCCAAACATCACTGCTGTCCATGGGACAGAGAATGTACAGGTCCCTCAGTTTCACGAGGATGTCATGTTGCCATTTCCCCCTCCAAACATCACTGCTGTCCATGGGACAGAGAATGTGCAGGTCCTCAGTTTCACGAGGATGTCATGTTGCCATTTCCCCCTCCAAACATCACTGCTGTCCATGGGACAGAGAATGTACAGGTCCTCAGTTTCACGAGGATGTCATGTTGCCATTTCCCCCTCGAAACTTCACTGCTGTCCATGGGACAGAGAATGTACAGGTCCCTCAGTTTCACGAGGATGTCATGTTGCCATTTCCCACTCCAAACTTCACTGCTGTCCATGGGACAGAGAATGTACAGGTCCCTCAGTTTCACGAGGATGTCATGTTGCCATTTCCCCCTCCAAACTTCACTGCTGTCCATGGGACAGAGAATGTACAGGTCCCTCAGTTTCACGAGCATGTCATGTTGCCATTTCCCCCTCCAAACTTCACTGCTGTCCATGGGACAGAGAATGTACAGGTCCCTCAGTTTCACGAGGATGTCTTGTTGCCATTTCCCCCTCCAAACTTCACTGCTGTCCATGGGACAGAGAATGTACAGGTCCCTAAGTTTCACGAGGATATCATGTTGCCATTTCCCCCTCCAAACTTCACTGCTGTCCATGGGACAGAGAATGTACAGGTCCCTCAGTTTCACGAGGATGTCTTGTTGCCATTTCCCCCTCCAAACTTCACTGCTGTCCATGGGACAGAGAATGTACAGGTCCCTCAGTTTCACGAGGATGTCATGTTGCCATTTCCCCCTCCAAACATCACTGCTGTCCATGGGACAGAGAATGTACAGGTCCCTCAGTTTCACGAGGATGTCTTGTTGCCATTTCCCCCTCCAAACATCACTGCTGTCCATGGGACAGAAAATGTACAGGTCCTCAGTTTCACGAGGATGTCGTTGCCAATCCCCCCTCCAAACATCACTGCTGTCCATGGGACAGGGAATGTATAGATCCTCAATTTCACGAGGATGTCTTGTTGCCAGCGCAACTCCAAACGTCTGGTACTTAGAGGCGCCCACTTCTTTTGAATTTATAAACAAAATCTGCCTACATCTGGAACGGGTAAAAAGGGGGGGGGTATAATATTTGTTTATTGTCTCCTAAGGAATTATTATCAGTCTCCGTTATCAACTTTACTGTCGAACAACGGGACTTATGGGTCATGGAACATTTTTATTCGATTCATTAGTCTTTAAATTATATTAAGAAACATCTAAAGATAATTGTCCCCGAGAACGTGAGATAACCAGATCTAATGTTCACAGATGCATGTAGGCCTACTTAGCCCCTATCTAATCAAAACTATACATTTTATACAACGAAGAGCCATTACAACCGTATGGGAAATAAATAAGAAAAACTTCGTTTGTCAATATCAGGTGTCAGAAAATTTTTTAAAAAGTGTTGGTTCTTGGTATTGTGGTACTTCCAGGTCATTTTACTAACCTTTTATATTTTTGAAATTTATCCGAAAAAATAAATTGAGAAAAGTCTTTTTTTTTGTTTTTTGTTAATATTAAAGTCTCAACTTTTCCAGCAGTAATCATGACATACTTGTGTACGTCAGTCCGATCGAATCTTCTTCAATGGAGATTTTTTCACGATAATCTAAACAATGTCAAGGATCCTCAACTTACATTCAACGTTGCGAACTAAATAAAAAGAAAATTGAGCTTCAAACGGGAGACTTTAGAAAATTTGATTCTTTAGTGCTAAAATGTGGACTAATTTTGTAGTATATCGTTTAAAAAACAAATAGCATAGGAGGGGTGATTGCCCTTTATAGAATCGGAGACCAATAAATGACCCTGATTGATTTCACGGCGTTGCAATAGTAAATTTAAAAATAGATTCTAAAAATGACAATAAAATCGTAATTTGAAATGTTTTTATTCTAGTATATATTTTTTGTTTTGCATTCCAAATTTTATAAGTTTCTTAAAATAAAAATGTTTTTCTAAAAAGTCACAATGTGCAATGATCTAAAGTTTGTAAAGAAGTTAATTCATAGTATGATGAAATTTTCCTCATTTATTTATAGTGTAAGATCTTATCTTATCTTATGTTGTTTTTATTGTTCTATATATTATACAATCGTCTGCAAATAATCTGACTTTTATTCCTGAAGTAATGCAATTTGGTAAATCATTTATGTAAATTAAAAATAGTAGTGGACCCAAGACTGTTCCTTGAGGTACACCTGAGTTTACTGTTATCGGTGTTGATTTAGAGCCATTTATTATTACAGTTTGTTCTCTCCCTATCAGAAAATCTTTAATCCACTGATGCAGTGGACCATTAATGCTAAAATATTTTAATTTTTTAAGCAAACTATGGTGGTGAAGTTTGTCAAAAGCCTTAGAAAAATCTAGTAAGATAGCATCTATTTGTTCACTATTATCTAAACCTTTAGAAAAATCATCAATTAGTCCTATTAGTTGTGTTTCACATGATCTATATTTCCTAAAGCCATGTTGGTATGGTGTGAGGACATTTTGTTTGTCTAAGTGGTTTATGATGTTGCTACATATTATGTGTTCTAGGATTTTACATGTGATGCTGGTAAGTGATACTGGTCTGTAGTTTCCTGGGTCAGATTTTTCTCCTTTTTTAAATAGGGGGGTGACATTAGCTTCTTTCCAGTCCTTGGTACTCTGCCCTGGTTAAGTGAAGCCTGAAAGAGTATTTTGAACACTGGGGTTAGCTCATTGCTTAGTTCTTTGAGTAATCTAGCTGGAATACCATCAGGTCCAGACGCTTTATTTGGTTTGGTGTTGGCTAATAGTTTTTGAATTCCATTTTCTTGTACTACTATATCTTCTATGTTGTCTACTTGGTTCAAATTCAGTAATATGTCTTTGTCTCCTGGGGCTGAGAATGCTGATGCAAAGTATTTTTTTAGGATGTTTGCTTTAGTTTCATTATCATTATGTATTATGTTATGTCTCCCATTAAAGAAGAAACGTGTTCAATATATAAGTTACAAGTTATAGCACACGTTTTAGACTTTCACACAACCAAACACAAACATCTACCAAAGTTATTGAAAGAAAAACAACAAAACTCGTGGGTAAAATGTATTTGGACAGGTTTCTGCAAATTTTATTGAGATTTTGTTCTCTCCCTTGGCATGTTTTTATGCGTTGCTATGGTTGCATGCTTGTAGCGGTTCATTTAGATAGACGGTGTATCTTTTTTTTTTACGCTTACAAATAGGTAAAAACACTACAACAGGGAGTAACACTGACATTCTCCAAATAAATTATTTTTGGCGAAGAGGAAATGAATTACTTTAGCAATGGTAAACAATAATTAAATCAAGAGTGAGAGATAGAGAGAGGAAGAGAGAGGGTGAGAGAGAGAAAGAGAGCATGAAAGAGAATGAGAGAGAGAGAGCGCGTAAAAGAGAGAGAGAGAGAAACACATATGTTGATACAAAGACACATACTGATACAGAGGAACATATTGATACAAAGACACATATTGATACAAAGACACATCGATACAGAGAATAACATTGATAGAGACGCAAATGATACAAAGACACATATTGATACAAAGACACATATTGATACAAAGACACACATTGATACAAAGACACATGCGATGATACACACAATAACATGGCGAGATAGGCAATGATACCAAGACTTCAACATCTGATACAAAGATACAGAGACTGACACATTGATAGAGATGCAACTACCATGATACAGGAACATATGCGATTTTACAGAAACATGATGATACAAACATAGATACAATGATAGAGAGACTGATAAGTGTAGATTTTTTACTCTGGTACGTTCAGTCTCGACACTCTGCAATGAACTCGGCTCATGGGCTTTGAATCAATTCCGCGACTTGATCCGCCTAGACTACCTCATTTTCCTTATACGACCGTAATAGAATTATAATATTTTGAAAAACGTTTAACTCTTTCACTCCGAACTGACGATACCAACGTTGATTTGAACCCATTCAATTAAATTAATTTTTCATTTTATAAACTTAAATTTTTTGTTATATAAAAAGAGCATGCATTCTTCTATAATTATATACCTAATATAACATTTCCTGATTACATACACAAACGTTATTAAAGTGTAATCATAACAGGGTAGTGAAACACAAATGAGCAAAATGAATAATTCCATCGGAACTTTGAAAATAATTAAGGAGAGAAAGAGTTAAAGCAATAAAGCTGTATATTAAGTGTAATTGTATCAATTGTTTTATATCAATCCGGCAATACATTTTAATAGATTTAAAATGACACAGATTAACAATGCGAAATAGAAATATGTTTATCATTTTATGCGCTATGGTCCAATCACCAATCACTTGTGTGGACCAGTTGGAGAGGGGGGTGGCGTGGGAGGGGGGGGGATATCTGGAACAATGCTTTCGTATCGGATTTTAAATAAAGCAAATTAAAACAAGCAAAATATTTTTAAAATCCCTTTTTTTTATAAAAAAAAAAAAGCAACAAAGCTTAAAGGGGAAGAACCCCGTCCTTAAAACTATATCTACCAATAATGTACAGGTGATTTCTTTTATTCGATATCAAACAAAATAATTAATTGCAACTAAGTAATTCACTAATTGAGTATTTTTTGTTTATTAATTCATGTTTTGTTAGGTACAATAAATAATATATAAGTATCACCTTGATCGAAGAACGCGTGAGGGAGAATTAGTGTTGACAATTATTAATGTGGACTAAATCTAACAAATTTAGCCATATCTGGGAATACTAAAGTATTAAACAAAATAATTATCAGTAATTAATTGTCTTATAGAAAGAAAACTACATGGAGACCACACTGATTTTGGAAACCACTGCGCAGTTCATCTCATGCATTGGTCTAGTCATCTGAACACTCCAACATAACAATGAGAACGAAAAAGAACGAGGAAGAAGATTGTCTTATTGTTTACTTTTTTTTATTGAAATATGTCTTGTTTATGTCAATGAATAATAGTGGGAAGTTTCATCAGCTTGATCCGAGAAGGGTTGTGGGAGAAATAACGTGTACACACTTTTTACTGGACAGACAAACAGAAAGACAGAGTGAGGTGATATAAGCTTTGTATAAAATGTTTCTCGACTTGAATTCGAACTCGAGGGCTCAAGCCTAATTGGTGGAAGGCCGACACGCTGGCCACTGAGGTAGACAAGTGCTTAAGAAAATAGAAGGATGTATCGCTATCTATCGTTCGTTTCAAATATTTAGGTAAGAACCTAATTCTGTACACAAAGCTTATCTCCTTTTAGCTTGACTTGTCTCTATGTAATACAAAAATAATTTCAAGTAATTGATAAAACAATATGGTTAAATTATCAATTGATTCCTCTGTTGTCATCGACAATGAATATATCTGGAAAGTTTCAATTTGATCCGAGAATGGTAAAAGGGAGAAATAACTTGTAAAACAATTTGTTCCAGACAGACAGAGTTGATAAAGGCTTTGCAATGAACATAGAATGTTGCGTTAAGGAAACACTTGGAAAAGTCTTTTCATATTCAATCAATCAATTGAGTTAAGTCTCCAATAATCTTGCATGCCTTGATTAACACATTGATACACGTACGCCCTAATTATCTTCTTCTAGTAAGGAACGTCTTTATTCGATGTTTACTAATATAAATGCATAGCTGAAAACAGCTGGCAGCAAGGAGATCCTAAGAGAGAGTGAGAGAGAACTCTTTACAAGTGTTGCTAGAGACATTTAATACCCAAAGGAGAAACTTTTGCCGAAGACATCGCAGACGGTAAACAGCCGATAATAATTGACCCGGCGGATAACGGCTTAGTCTGTATCAGTTGTGTCAAATTATGTAGGTCGCAATAGGGTCTCTGTATTCACGAGAAATACTACACTCATCCTTTATCTTCGGACTCGAATGCAATGCCCATTATTTATTAAATGCATATTTTAAATGAATTAATTGAACAATAATTTCGATGACGCACTGAAATAATGAACTACAATGTATGTATGTAAATATGGCAGTTTTAGCGAAGGAGACCAAGGCCTAATTTCCTCATGGTCCTTATATTTAATTTAACAAGAAAACTAGAAAAAATTACTTTTAAAAAAGCAAAGCTTATATTAGGTCTAATTGTATTAATTAGATTGGATAATTCATGTACTTTTGCATTGTGATGGCCTAGACATAATAAATCTGTGCGATTAGAAATATTTTTACCAATAGTTTTGTTTAGCTTTTATCTTATCTTATATAATACAGACGTTACTTCAAAAAAGAAGATGATGACGTCCTACGCGTCATGCATTTAGTCATGCATATAAACCAATTTTATATTAGTTCATCAAATAATTGGCTAATTTTTTATATTGATTCTTATGTTGTCAGGTAAAAGAAATAATTGTGAAACATTTCAGCTGAACTCGAGTTTAAGTGTGAGAGAAATAACTTATACAAACTTTTTACCATACCGACAGACAGACAAACAGGCAGACAGACAGAGTGAGTTGATATAAGCCTTGTAAAAAATAGAATGTCCTAACAATAAGTGACTATCAATCGACTAACAAATAAAAATTAATTTTCATTATTATATATGATAAAGTTAAAACAAACTTACAATGTAGAAATATTGAGTCATTTGCTGCCACAGAACCATTGCTAAGTGGATTAGAGGGCTTTAATAGTCGCTCGTGACGGGCTGAAACATTTTTACCTACAGTTGACTGAGTCTCCCAGTTGAGGTGGGTCAAAGTCGTTGTTACTGGGACGTCATCTCTATGAGTGCATTGACCTTTCCAGAGCACATCGTGGGCCTCGTAACAACATAGGGCGTTCATCTCTTCTGTGCATGGGCGTACCTCGAAGTCTCGGAAGAGGTCAGCTCCTAGACCGCACGTGGAGCACGCCTCGCATTGGTATATGTTGTCCTCCCTTCTCACTTTATAGTATTTTTCCATGCAGCCAATTACAGCGTTGCTTGTCGCGTTACAAGGATGCCGCACAATCTTTGTTTTTAAGAAACCAAATAGTAAAATAAAATCTCAATCAATGTGGGAAAACATGGTTTAAATTTCTTCAACAATATAATATATATCTATTGTGAATAAAGCATTATCTAATCTTAACTAATCTTATCTTTTCTTAGCTAATCTTATCTTATCTTAACTAATCTTATAAGCCTATGTTGCAGACGTTTCTTCTTCACAGAAGATAGTTACGCCCTACGCGCGTCCAAGTGTGAACCTAGTGGTGCGTCGTACATGTCTGAGACTTAAAACTCTGCTAAGTCATTGGTTTTCATGGCGGATTCACTTTAGTGGCACTAGAGAAGTAGTGCTTGTAATAATTTGTCCTAGCATAAGGGATTAAAAATGTGTCATTATTTTTTATTTTTTGTTGTTGTCTTTCTGAGACCTGAGTAATTTATGTTTTGTTAGTATTTCTTCTTTGAAGTTGTCCTAAGAGTTGACTCCAGGACTATTGGAACTCTAGGTCTACGCAGGCTTATCCCCATCTGCCTGTCTGAACAAAGATCCAAGCAGTTGTACTTTGTTACATCCCTATTATCGATGGATCGTATTCCAAGACGTTCGTGTTTGAAGCGAGGCCAAAGGGCGAGCACACCGCGAAAACTTCCCCATAATCCTTCTCTGTACCACATCAGTCATGGAAGGGTCCTCTATATAACGGTCCCTTAAGGAACGATGTGTGGATAATGACATGTTATTTGGGGCTTCCATCCCCGCCAATGTAATGAGCTCTGTATTAGGCACTCCAGGGAGGGGGTCTTTTTGGCTTTCGTAAATGCCTCCCCTAATGACCATTTCCATCCGAGCACTAAGCCGATGCTGAGAAGCATTGCCAGGGTTTTCATTAGTATTAAATGTTGGTAAGTAAAATTTTTGTTGTAGTTTTAAGACAAAAATAAATATTCTTACTGCTGTGTCGTCTGCTATATCGCAAACTTGACAATGACCATCCAGCCTGGCATCTCGTGCCATTGACTCTGTCCTAAATGTCCCTTGTGAACATATTTGGCACTGATTCAATGAGTCACTGAAGAACTGTCCAACTGAGCAGTTTTGATGAGCGGACCTTTTTCTCGGTTGAAATATTATCCGCTGCACCGGTCCGTGTAAGGCGCCACCTCTGCAGACGTCACTGATCATCGTTAGTGAAAAAAAAATTAAACTCAGACGGGATAGGGAAAAGGATAAAATCGTCATAGTCCTATAACCAGTGTTACGGTAAAGTCGTAACGTCTATGAAACAATTTCTTCCTGTAAAAAAAAATAATATAAGATTTTAAAAAAAAAAGGCTAAAGAGAAGGGTCTGTTCTAAATAAGGCTTGAGTTACGCTTTTTTTTTAAAACTGATTTGTGACTGGCGATTTGCAAATGTAGCTTGCAAAGCCTCAAACAACCGCCTGTGGGGATCAGTTCAATAAACACCAAAACGTCAAGAAATCAAACGGTGCAGATGTAGCTGGAGTGAGCTTATTAATAATAAGGTTTGTCTTCGAGTCCGAAGGTTAATTAGGAATGCAGTATTTCCCGTGGCTAGGCAGCCCCAGCTGCGACCTACTTATTTTGCCACAACTAGCACAGGCAAAACCATTGTCTGTCAGTGGGCGATTTAGATTTTCTTTTCGCCGTCTACGTCTCGACGGCGGCCTTTGTGAGTGACCTCCAGCTGTCTCGCTCTGACGCCGCCTGCAACCAGGTGCTCTCTTCTATGTCAGTTAAAGCAAGTTGGCGTCTAAGCTGGTCTTTACAAACTGAAAACAATGCAATACAGGCTCTAGACTAGAACCAACACGGGAAGACAATTGCTGGGAGACTAAAGCAAACATGGGGGAAGTCGGTAGACCAAGAAGCAATAATGGCAGTCTGGACATGGAACCATGGGAGAGGAATTGTCCAGAATGGAGTCTGATGGCGAAATGCTGTTGCAGACATAGGCTCAACTTGGAGTCAAAAGGATTAAGTCAAGTAAGTTAAGTCCTGAAACTTTAAGTGCCCTGAAAATGTTTGCGAATTTGCGTGACACTATCAAAATGTTTATTGGGCCACATGAAAAGGAAAAAAAAACTTGCAGAGATTGTACAGTACAATATCGGGGGGGGGGGGGAGAGAGAGGGATGGGAGGGGGTAATATTCACACGTGACTTGGTCACACACTGAATGAAACACGATAAAAGCGAGGAATCGAAAGACCTGGTCGGATGATCTGGGTTTTTTTTTATGTTATTGCTGCAACGGTACAGAGGTGATTTAAAAGTTAAAAGAAACAAAAATTTGCCTATGGGCTTTTCAATCATTTGTAGCATTTTCTATCGGATAATGCCTTTGAATTTCATTAACTGTGACGATTCACTTGTGATAAATTACATTTTTTTTTGGGGGGGGGGAGGGTTGGTATAGTCTTGTATATGAGACATGAAACATGAGACATATCAAACAGAGAAAGCATATTCTAGTTATCCATCTGGAGTGATTTTTATTATTATTATTATTATTTATTTTTTTTTTTGTCATTTTATTTTCGTGTAATCTAAAACAAAAAGATTTTTAGTAATAATAACAATCTTATTGCAAAAATAAAATCCTACTTAATAAATTAGAAAGTCCTGGTTCCATTGATGTAGGCATTATAGCGTACCAGAAAAAGCCAAAACATTTTTTAATCAGTAGTCATTTGATGCACGCATCAAGCTCTCCAGAGAAGTTTATACAGAAACTTTATATACACACTTGACTTCTAGTACATTCAAGATTGTACATTGAATAGTAAAGGGAGTTACTTAGAAATAGAAAGTTGTTAGTTGTCTCGCTACATCAACTTGAATCTTTAAAAAAAATAACAACAACGTCATACTGATTAAAAAATGTTATGGCATATAGGATGGTTGCCTGGTCGTGCGGTTTGCGCACTGGGCTGTCGTTTAAATTTATCGATGGTCTCGGGTTCAAACCCTGCCTGCTCCCATCCCCCGTCGTCCTGCGGGAGGTTTGGACTAGGAAGTAAACTATCTTCAAGGAACATCCGAAACATGTAAAACAAACATTTTATATTCCAGTAGTTTTTTTTATACTCATATTGATTAATTTTATTAAAAAATCAAGCAAAACATTAGGGTTAATTACAAATTTTTATCATATTAGTGCCATAAGAGAATGTTGCCTGAATCAGCCAGGAAAACTAACGACTTAGCAGAATTCAAGTCATTGATTAATATGCATGACTAGATTGACATTCCTCGTCCCATATGCTAGGACAAATTTGTACAAATACTCCTTCTTCCCTAGTGCTATTAGAGCATGGAATGGGTTGCCTGAGCTAGCCAGAAAAACCAGTGACTTGGCAGAATTTAAGTCATTGGTTAATATGCATGACTAAATGCATGACGCGTAGGACGTAATCGTCTTCTTTTTTGAAGTAACGTCTGTATTATATAAGATAAGATAAGACTCGTAAAATGCGTAGGACTTATTTACCTTTTCTTTAAAAAAAAAAGGTAACGTCTGTAATAAATAAGTGAAGATAAAAGACGCTTGCCTATGTTTTCTTTTAAATTGTGCATTCAGAACTTAATACGCCTACATCGGTTTAGCTGTAACAGCTGTTTGGATCTACAAACCAACGATCGAGCATCAACAGCTTAGCCATATGGCTACTACAACGTCACAACGTGTTAACGAAGCGAGCCCTTGCATTTTACTTCGATATAAATAAATCAAGATTACAATCAAATACGATAAGATCAAATTAAAAAATGAATACAAACGAAAACAAAATATAGCATGTTTTACAATACATTTAGTTTCAGATGATAGTATGACTACAACACTACTTAGGAAGCTAAAAGATATAATATGACCTATTACCTTTGTACAAGGAAGATTGGAACCCGCCGGATTGTCGATTTTCGAATGCGTAACACCGTACACGTTGTTGTTTTTTTCCAAGAAAAGTTATATCCGGAAATCTATTTATAAACATAGACTCTATTCGTGCAGGTGCAAAGTCACGTTTGGTGGTTGTGTTATGATGGCGGCCGGCTGGGGTGGGGGGAGGGGGTATCTTTCTTATGTTATCTAGACCCTCGATAACACATGCTCAAGCAAGTTTGTTAAAAGTAGGCCTAGCGTGGAAATCTGATCCGAATTTGACAAAACATGTTATATTAGTTTTTATGGCAATATTATAAATTTTGTTTTGTCTTAAACCAAAAATAGAATGAAAGCTTTAGGCCACTGCAACCTTTGCGACCGCAGTGGGCCCAGAACTTTCAAAGGCCCGCGCTAATTCTAAGTGTAAATTATTAAATTAAACCATTATAACTTATAACAAGGTTTCTGTGGCCTCCTGATTTTCCATGAGCTCCTGCGATTCTCCTGAAATTACAAATTATACGAAAAAGTTATGAAAATCTCCTTCAATTATTAGAATCTCCTGAAATATAGACAAAATAAAAATGTCATTTTGAGGGGTTATTTAATCAATATGGAAAACTTCAATCCTACGTGCAATTAAAAAAACGGCATTATACAATACCCGTAACTGTGGCATCTAGTGACAGAAACTTCTCGCACCTAAAACTAATCAAGAATTACTTGAGGTAAGCAATTCACGATGTGGCAACCAGCGATTGGTCTAAACTGCCCACAGGTTGTGACGTTGCAGGTCAATGTGGGGCCTTCTATGTTGAGCTTCTAGGGCGTGGTGGCTGAATGTTAAAGCGCTTTGCTTTCGAATTAAGTGTCCCTGTGAAGACTGGGAATTACAATTTCGTGATTTTTAGAAGATCCCTCAGTCCACTTAACACAAAAACCCTGAAATAGGTACCCGACTTTGGTTGGGCAAAATAAAGGCGGTTGGTCGTTGTGCTGACCACATGACACCCTCGTTAACCGTAAGTCATAGAAATCGATTACCTTTGCATTATTAGCCCCATAGATAGCAAGGTCTGACAGGGAAACTTTATTTTAATTAATGGCCTTGAGAAGAAAAGTTTTTAGCCTTTTTTTTTGTTCAGATTTACAATCGTTGTGATAGTACCTTTACCTATCCTTTAGTCCAATGAAGCCCAACCTAATTCGACCTGCGGACCATTTTAATTTCTGACACTCATGTCGCGGGTCAAATGACCGAAAATGTACAAAAAACGAAATGAAATGAACCTGAAACAATTTTATCAAAAACTTGTAGATCTAGTATTTAAATTAATTGATTGGATACTGGAAGTTTCTCTTTTTTCACGCATCGGAAACTGGCTTCATTTCTCTTTTAAAATGTGAGCAACATTGTAGCTGGCTTGACCAACAATTCATTTTCTTGTCTCTTTTTGGTAATTATCGATCCATCAATCTCTAGGCGTAGCTTAATCTTAAACAATACTATATTCGCGGCTCAAACCAAGAATGCCGTCATGTTTGTTTCATAATGTTATTTATATGTTGTTATTTTTTGTTTGTTTGTTTGTTTTTAAACAGCCACAGTTTACAAAATAAATATCTTGGCTTATTATCATGTTTCACAAAAAAAAAAGTAAAGCTCCTTTCACTTTTAATGGTAGACTTTAAATTTAGAATCCACTTGTAGTTTCTTCGGCGCTCCCATTCCATAAAGCTATACATTTTAAATGGCATGGTACCAATCCATCAGAGAAAAAGTCAAAGTCCTAACGTAGGTAAAGATACATTTTACAACCTTTTTTATTGGGAAAATAAGGAGTGGGAAATTTTTACACTTTGTGCCAACTTTAAGGGGGCCGGATAAAACCATTTAGCGGGTGGGATTGGGCCGTATTTTGGGCATCACTTCGTCGTTGGACCATTGGGGCACCATGCACGATTTTTAGACCGTCTTTCTCCATTTCTCTTTGTCTTTTGCCTTAGTTAGAACCGCCTTCAATGGCAGGCCCGTCCTTTCTTTTATGTTGTCTTCTCATCGCTTTCTCTTCTTTTTTTCCTGGTACTGTTCCCTGAAGGAAGGTCTTTAAGAGCTCCGAAGACTATAATATGGACATAGATTTTTAGCTTGCGCTTTTTTGCGAAAGTTAGCAGGTCATCATGGGGTTTAAACGCTGCAGGAACCTTGTCTCTATTCTCTTGGTTTGTGGTGCGGTCTTTAAATGTGATACCTAGGATCCTTCTGTAGCATCTCAATTCCATAATTTGCCTCGTGATAATAAATGGGTAAAATAGAACGTCTGGGTTTTGAGGTGTTTTTTAATTTCTAATGATGTTCATTTTAACGGTAGCTTTTTCAACTCTTATATTCATGGATCCTACTTGGAAAAACCTGGACACGGATCTCGAAAACGATTATCCTAGAAATCTGACAGATGATATTTATGTTCCAAATCTAACAGATAATAATTATGTTCCAAATCTGACGGATGATATTTATGTTCCAAATCTGACAGATGATATTTATGTTCCAAATCTGACAGATGGTATTTATGTTCCAAATTTGACAGATGATATTTATGTTCCATATCTGACAGATGGTATTTATGTTCCAAATCTGAAAGATGATATTTATGTTCCAAATCTGACAGATGATATTTATGTTCCAAATCTGACAGATGGTATTTATGTTCAAAATCTGACAGATGGTATTTATGTTTCAAATCTGACAGATGATATTTATGTTCCAAATCTGACAGATGATATTTATGTTCCAAATCTGACAGATGGTATTTATGTTCAAAATCTGACAGATGGTATTTATGTTCAAAATCTGACAGATGGTATTTATGTTCCATTTTTTTTTTAAATGTAACATTTATTAATTTTTATTAAGAGAAAAAAAATCACTCTATAAGTTGTATAAAGGCGGTACAGTATTTTTGTTTTTTAAGTAATGTTACTCTTATTTTAATTAGTTGTGAGTCTTTTTTGTTGTCAATTATCTAATGAAAATTACGATTGTTGATAAAATTTTACAAACTTTTTGTGGTGTCTAAAATGTAGAAATAGGTAGCCTTTGGGTCGAAACCTTGATATACATTTCATCAGCATTTGTCGAGTATCGAAAGTTTGAAAACCGCCATTCTGAATATGAAGAGTTTTCAAAGGTTCATTCTTAACCTTAGTTGATGCAAGAAAGCTGCACGGGACAAAAATTAACTCTTTCTCTCCGTAATTATTTACCACATTCTGGTGGAATCAACGTTGGTATCGTTAGTTAGGAGAGAAAGAGTTAAGCCCTATCCCGCTTCAATTTTTTTTTTCACTTTTACTGCTGCTTGGAATATCTTAACTAGCCTTATGTGACCCGTGCTGACCTTGACTGACCACTGGTCCGTGCACTGTAACAAGGTTAACTCTGACTGTGTAACACCCAATGTCAATCATTCGGTGCTTTGGCGGCCTGTTGGTAACACGTGTCCAGCCTTCCACTGAAAACAAGTTGGAAATATCTTCAGCTTGAAACTGAAGCTCAAAGCAGGTAATTAGAATAAGTAGCCGTCATTTTAATGCCGCGGTAACTATGAAATTAAGAGATTATTAGTAGATGATTGCATTACGAAAGTTTTTGATGAAACCAACACAGTTTGAGTTAGTTTCGTACTTTTCTTCAAAAATGAGGATGCAGGCAAAGTCCAAACTTTCTGCACGGAAAGGAAGTGGGCAGGGTAACGAATTCGGGACAGAAAAAAGATAGCGCATACTGACTTTTCATGAAAATTTAGAAATCATTGCACCAAATGCTGTATATTTCTGATGGTACTTTACTATCTTGCAAAATAGTGTTTGTATGCTGCTATAATAATAATGCTTGTCCGAAAGACTAATTGGGAGTGCAGTATCTCACGAGGCTCTGCCTGAGTAGCTGAAAACGCTACTTTAAAAAAAAAAAAAAGCAAATGGATCACCGTAGCGTTCGCATCAGGATTTGCATACAATAAAGCTAACCCATAAATACCAAACGTTTTTGGTGCATTATGTACAAACTATTAAAAATACGGAACCATCTATCAACGAAGCTTGTTCTCAATGTTTAACACTATCAGCAGTGGCGTCGCTAGGGTGGTGCAAAGATTGCGGACCACACTGGGTGCTTCCCATCAGTGGACAATGAATTTAAAAAATGATTATAAATTTATTGATAAAAACACTAGTAATTAAAATGAATTGATAAAAAGAGTAGTAATTATAATGGATTGATAGAAACACTTGTGGTTATAATGACTTGATAGAAACACTAGTGATTATGACTTAATAGAAAAACTTGAGGTTATAATGAGTTGATAAAAACACTTGTGGTTATAATGAATTGATAAAAACACTAGAAATTATAATGAATTGATAAAAACACTAGTAATTATACAGAATTGATAAAATTAGTAATTATAAAGAATTGATAAAACTAGTAATTATAATGAATTGATAAAAACACTAGTAATTAGAATGAATTGATAAAAACACTAGTAATTATAATGGAGAGACGCTAGTATAGGCAATGGACTGGATCTCTAGTACGAGTAGAAATTTAAAGCAATTATTTTATTACGTCACATCCTGGCTGGCATTCTCAAAACATTGACGTTTTCTCTGATCCATGGTTGGCTCCAAGGTGGTACTACAAATATATATCTATATATATATATATATCTATCTATATCTATATCTATATATATATATATATATATATATATCTAGGGTGAACGCGTCCATCTCTAAACACTACGGACACATCGTGGAAGGGTGTTTGGTATATTAGTTATAAGAATGGTTTGTTCGAACCTAGCCTATATAACAGATACTAATACTATGCATGATATAAATTATGTTGAAACTAAGTCGTAAATTTTGTGGATGGGTAGGCAATGACTTTTAGGATTAATTTTCTATTTTGCAAAATATAGAAAGATATATTGAAATGTGGAATCTAAAATCACAAGATTATTGTGATCAACAGGCTTGACATATTTAGAATTGTCGAAACGCTGACAAAAACACATCTCCATGTAAATTAAAAAGGAAATAAACTTGTCATATATATGCGTGAATAAATATTTTTGTGTTTAATATTTAAAATCCGCGAAAATGGAATTGTATTTGTAAACCTTGAAAACTATAAAGATCATTACTTTTCTAAACAGAAGAGCGATTTCCAAGAACTATTTAACAAATTTCCAAGCAGCTTGAAAAGCAGTTACGTACATAACGACACGTACTTTAGCTGTTTCCAGTCTAGTGTGAACATTTGTTTAATTCTGGCAAATTCTTCTTATATTAAGTGTTGATTAAACAGAATCATCACACGCAGGAGATTGTATTAACTTGATAATTCAATGAAGAAACATCTGTACTCTCTCAAACCTTCAACTTCAACTTTCACGTATAAGTAACTTCTCAATTCATTACCAACTTGACTTAATGCTTCGTAAAATAAAAGTTAGATACGACTTCAACTAGTGTAACTTCAACTAGCGTAGCTTCAACAAGCGTAGCTTCAACTATTTCAACTAGCGTAGCTTCAACTAGCGTAGCTTCAACTAGCGTAGCTTCAACTAGCGTAGCTTCAACTAGCGTAGCTTCAACTAGCGTAGCTTCAACTAGCGTAGCTTCAACTATTTCAACAAGCATAGCTTCAACAAGCGTAACTTCCACTAGCGTAACTTCCACTAGCGTAACTTCCACTAGCGTAACTTCCACTAGCGTAACTTCCACTAGCGTAACTTCCACTAGCGTAACTTCCACTAGCGTAACTTCCACTAGCGTAACTTCCACTAGCGTAACTTCCACTAGCGTAACTTCCACTAGCGTAACTTCCACTAGCGTAACTTCCACTAGCGTAACTTCCACTAGCGTAACTTCCACTAGCGTAGCGTAACTTCCACTAGCGTAGCGCAACTTCCACTAGCGCAACTTCCACTAGCGCAACTTCCACTAGCGCAACTTCCACTAGCGCAACTTCAACTAGCGCAACTTCAACTAGCGTAACTTCAACTAGCGTAACTTCAACTAGCGTAACTTCAACTAGCGTAACTTCAACTAGCGTAACTTCAACTAGCGTAACTTCAACTAGCGTAACTTCAACTAGCGTAACTTCAACTAGCGTAACTTCAACTAGCGTAACTTCAACTAGCGTAACTTCAACTAGCGTAACTTCAACTAATGGACCCGCAAATATTTAAACTCATACTAACACAAGAACGTTACTAAGCAAAGACTGTTACTGTGCGAGGAACTATTGATCTACAAAAAACATTACTATGCGAGGACCCCCAGACTAACTTACTTTCCCCAAATATACTCTTTTCTCAATCGTACTTTCCAGCATCATAGAAATTTCACCCCTAATTATTTTAGTAAATGTGACCTTCTAGAAGCTGACGTATGATATTTTTTCCCTTAACCTCTTTCTTTGATTGGATGACTAAAATTGTTTACACTGGACAGCACTGACTTGACCTGGGGCGTCTAGAAACTGGTCGATATAGGTCGCGACACTAGATATCTGCGGGAGGTTTTTTTAAATATATATATATATAGACTGAACAACTTTTAAACTAAATTTTCTTACTTGAATTTTTGTTTTCCATTGCAGTCCTGAACAGCATTCAAGTTTAGCACCATTTCAAATTTCAAAATGGAACCTAAAAGTGTCTTGCGAAGATATCTACATCAATCCATGGGACTTCATTTGGCAAATGTTGAAAATATTCGTATCATTATTGGTTCAGAAACTTTTTCAAGCAACCAATATATTCTTCGATCCTGCTCCAAATATTTTCAAGCCTTGCTGTCTTTTAACACCAACATATCAGAGATTCTAAGCTTGCTGATCAAAGGTATCGACGCCCAGACGTTTGCTAATGTGCTGCACATGATCACCAAAGGAGAAAACAAAATGACTGAGAACAACATGCTAGCTATGTGGCGCGCAGCACACCACTTGAAGATCGACCGTCTCATCGAACTGTGTGAACGTTACGTCAGTGCTCACGTGACAGAAGAGAACTATTTAAGTATTTACCAGCATGCCATCGCCTTCAAATCAGAGACTGTCCATGAGAGGATTCTCTTACTGATGATCAGGAACTTTGACCGATTTATGAAGACTGATACTTTTCTAAACTTAACTCCTAAGACTTTAATAGAAATCATTACAAGTGGAGGCATCAAGTCACATGACAATGTAATTGTAGCCATTTTTGATTGGATTTATTATACTAGGACAGAGCGACTTCAGATCTGTGGCGAGTTGCCAAAGGAGGAAAGCAAACCTAAAGAGAGTGATGGCAATGCTGATTGGTACATGGAAGTCAGTTTTAACGATAGAGATCTTTTTTCTAACACAGATAATCATCCCACAAATAGAAAAGAGCTTCTGGGGAAACTGATTAGCCTTGTCCAGTTTGACCTCATCACCACGGATGGACTCAAAAAGCTGATGGACAATGATGATGTGATGGAGAACAGAGATGCAAGGAACACAGTCAGAAGAGCCATCTCTTCCCAGCTGGAAAATGAGAAACTGGTAAAGCTGCACCTCAGTGCTGAAGAGATGACACCCGAAGCCATGAGTTTATCTGGTCTTACATTTGAAGAAATTTGCTCTGAAGTCGCTTTGGCCTCCCCCAAATTCCAGCTAGTAATCTTGTTCATAGACAGAAACCATAGACTATTTGCACTTAATCTTTTGAACAACGAAATCTGTCAGCTGGTATTTGATATTAAAGGAGCATACGAGGATATATTTCTTTTAGACAGTAAGTTGCACCTCTTGGTAAATCTCACTCTTTCCCATCCAGAATATGATCTACGGCAGTACCAGATTTTAGATTGCCAGGATACAACCCAATTGAAGCAGATTTACTGCGGGCCAAAGTATAAAATTAAATTTACTATCAATGGCGGTTTTCATTATGGCTTCATCAGTGTCAACAGAACATCTTTAAAGATCATTCGAGCGAAACGCAATGACCCCTTCCAAATAAAGTGGATAGACTTTGAAGAGTATTATGAAATTGGGGAAGTGACGTCACTGGTCAACTTTGAAAATAAGATTGTGGGGTTCTTCTCAGGCGAGAAGGAAGGCAAAGAAGTAACTAGAATCTTCTCGTTCAATACCACCAGCAGAACTTTTAATTTCACCGTAAGCCTGAATGGGAGTGCCAAAAATCTGGCCACTTTTACTTTCAAAAAGAGGCTGTTTGTCATCCAAGGCTGTGGGACTTTGACAGAATTATATAGACAGGATGGATTTCTGCAAGCTGACTTTTACCCGCCATTGTGGGACATGCCATTGGAAATATTTGGAGCAGTGGTGTTAAACAAAACATTTTTAGTGATGGCTCGCCTTGACAATGTCCAAAATCTACCAATGGCTTGCCAGTTTGGCCGCATTAAGTTTGTTAACCTTACCAATGGTGCCAACATTTGCCTGTACTTACCTATTCCCAGTCACTGGCTTCAAAAGAATTCGAATTGATCCTCAACTTGTTTGCTCGCTTGATTCAGGACTAGAATTCCTACAATTTTGTTGTTAAAACCAAAGTACATTTCAGTGTTACTTTTAGTGTCCCTTTGTATTTTTGTCAAAGCATTTTCAGTGAAACAATTTTCAGTTTGTTTTTTATTAAATTTGACTTTTGTCTTGCCATTGGATTGTCTTTAGGTTCTGTTGAAAATTGTAACTCCATTTTAACATGTCTTAGATTTAAAAAAAAAAATATTTTTTTTTTCCCTCATTGAAGTTTGCCTTTTTTTTCAAAATGTTTTTTTCTCATTTCGTTTCTTGCTAATAGATTTATCAATCAATTGTAATTGGAACTTTACTTTTTTTTTTTAATTTTGTAATCACTTTTTTTTTCTCATCGGACTTTTTTTCAAATCGGAATATTTTTCTATTGGAATTTTGTTTCGTGTAATCGTACTTTTTTTTGTAACCGTACTTTTTGTAATCGGATATTTTCTTTTCTGCAATAGCATTATTACTTACAGCAGTGGCCAAAAATGTTTTATTTTCTTAGCAAAATGTCTTTCATTCTTCAAATTTATTTCAGTCTTTTGTAACAAAACAATCTTCTAATTACTGCAATCCGTTTAATTATTTTTGTCCACCTTAGGATTCAGTCACTTCATAGAATAACAAACATTCAACGTCCTACACACAATTATTTATTCGCTAAAACGTACATCCCTCTCCTTGTCAACCCCCCCCCCCCCCCCCCAGAAATTTGACTCTTTGTACAGTTTACTCGGTTGTCCTGTGTTAAGTACTTACATCGAAAAATTGACATATTTTCTTAGTTTACGGTTTTAGCATAAAGTTTTTCATCCAAAATGTTTGTATACAAAGACATGTACCTAGTTTTAGAAATCAAAGTAATACAAACGATCTATAATGCTTTTGGTGAGTGAATGTAGTTATGCTTTTTTTTTATTTGAAATGTGATGTTTTGTTTGTATGCAACACTGGAATGTACGAGAAACTTTTACAACTAGAAGGAATAAAGATTTTCTTCCTCTCGACTTTAATTTTCTTTGTATTTTTATGTGTTGTACAAATCTTGTGTCAATTCACTCAGTAAGGTAAAAAGTTTAAACACGTTATTTCTCCAACGCCCATTCTCGGACTAAGTTGAAACTTTACATAATTATTTATTGTACCTGACAAAGCAAGAATCAATTTTTAAAAATAAACAATTAACTATTTGTAATTTTGTTTGCTATCGAACAATGAAAAATAATTAGCTTGACTAATTTTTTGTTAGATATAAGCTGAATTATTCCTCTTTATACTTTGTGTAGTTAGTTTGAAACTAAAAATAGATAACTATAAAACTTGTTAGATAACACAGTGGTTGGTGTGTTGGTTTATAGAGGCTTGAGCTACGATTTTGAAGTTACATTTTTTTTATAAATGCATTTAAAAAGTGATCACGGTACCATTCACACAGATGACCCCTTCTCTCCCACACCTTTCTCCCAACTGGTCCAGACAATTGACAGAATCGTAACCCATTGAGAAAGCTGAAAGCATGACATTGCGCTAAACAAAAAAACAATTGGTAAAAATGTTTCTTATTGCACAGATTAGTCTACAATAGTCTACATCTATTATTAATTTAATTACATGACTGATTCGAACTGATACAATTACACTCAATATAAACTTCTTTTTTTATTATTTTAATTTTTTCCAGTTGCAATATTTAGCTTAGTTGTAAAAGTTTAAAGAGGAAAGATAGTGGGTCGTTAAGTTCAACTTAAGATATTAAAATTCAGGTGCTAAAAAGTCTTTAACTCTTTCTCTCCGTAATTATTTTCCACGTTCCGATAAAATTCTCCATTTTGCTCAGTAGTATTTCACTCCCCCCCCCCTTTTTTTTATTAAGCTTTAATAACGTTTTCGTTATTTGGTATGGAGTTATCTTATCTTATATAATACAGACGTTACTTCAAAAAAAAAGATGATTACGTCCTACGCGTCATGCATTTAGTCATGCATATTAACCAATGACTTAAATTCTGCCAAGTCACTGGTTTTTCTGGCTAGCTCAGGCAACCCATTCCATGCTCTAATAGCACTAGGGAAGAAGGAGTATTTGTACAAATTTGTCCTAGCATATGGGACGAGGAATGTGCCTTTATTTTTGTGTCTTTCAGAGTATTTTATTAAATTTTGTTTTTGTATTTGAAGATTATGTATAATTGCTACTTTACTTTTTGAGTCTTCTGTCCTGAAGGCTTTCTAAATTTAGTGATTTTACTATAGGTGTTACTCTAGTCAAATGTGAATATTCGTTTGTTATGAATCTCACTGCTCTATTTTGTGTCTGTTCTAGTTAAAGGGGAATGCATGTTCTTTTACAATAAGATAAAAGTTTATAAAATCAAACATTAATTTAATTTATTCACATCAACGATGGTATCGTCAATTAGGAGAGAAAGAGTTGGAGATTATTAAAAATGTGGACGGCGTAAGGGATCATAAACAAAATTTTGAATATCAATATTGTAAAAAAAAAAAAAATCTCTTTTAAGATCAAACAAAATAGAAGAGAACAGATGACATTGGGCAGGCCACATCGGAAGAATGTCCGAGAACCGAGGAGCAAAGAATGTCCGAGAACCGAGGAGCAAAGATTGTCCAACGGCAAAAAACAAAATAGAAGAAAACAGATGACATTGGGCAGGCCACATCGGAAGAATGTCCGAGAACCGAGGAGCAAAGATTGTCCAACGGCAAAAAACAAAATAGAAGAGAACAGATGACATTGGGCAGGCCACATCGGAAGAATGTCCGAGAACCGAGGAGCAAAGAATGTCCGAGAACCGAGGAGCAAAGATTGTCCAACGGCAAAAAAACAAAATGCAGAGGCGCCACAAAGGCAGACCACGAGCACGGAGGCTTGATGACGAAGAGGCGGATCTAGAACAGCTTTAAGTCCGGGCATGGAGACGTAAAGCCCAGGATAGATCAGAATGGAGAGGGGCCCCCTCCATGGGCTGAAGCGCCACTGAGTGTGATGATTGAACTAAATCACCACACATTTTTTTAACTAATTCAAATTTTGTTGGAAACAATGAACATCTGTGCAAAGTTTCAACGTGATCGGAGAATGGGAAATGGAGAAACATGTCCAAAACAATGAACTAAACAGCGAGTTGATATAGCCTAGGCTTTGTAATACTAACAAATGAGGCTCCATTCAATATAAACATAGAGTTTAGGAACTAATCAACGGCCGTTGCCTATGTGCAGTGCTAGTTTAAAAATAAACGTCTAAAGTCTAACACAGTGATGACCAAAGCTCGGCCCGTGGGCTATTTCCGGCCCTTGACGCAGTGTTTTCCATTCCTTCGAAACATCGAAACCTAATGATGCGGTAAAGATTTTTTTTTTCTTTTCACATATGCCGGCGCAAGCCCAGTGGCCCGAAAAGAAATAGAAAAATTAGGGCCGGAAAACACGCGAATGAATGAATGACCTTCCTATATTTATATTTACATTAACAAAGTTAAATGCTTAGAGCGCCAATAGCATGAATGTGTGTCATGGGCGACTCACGATCCAAACTAGAAATAACCTTAGACATTTCACCAAAAGTAGAAAACAACATACGCGTTTTTAACAAGTAGATCTATACATTCCTGAATAGGCCTTAAATTAAAGTAGAGACTTCAAGCTATGCTAGTAGACATAGAGCTATAGAGTCCTGTTACACTTGCGATTCGACCTATGTTTCGCAATATCTTCAATAAAAAAAAACAAGTTGGACTTCTGTGAGAGGCCCCCACCAATCGGAGACCCCCACCAATCGGAGGCCCTAGGCGGCTGTCTAGTTTGCCTATACCCACGGTCGGCCCTGAACGGCATAATGTTTGACTCTTTGAGTTTATAGAGTAAATTAAATATTGAATAGTGCGAGGAAGAAATAGAGGCATGATCATACACACTTATGACTACAGTGATTGGTGTACACAAACTAGTGTCTCTTTAGGCTTTCAACATGAAGCAGCGGAAACGTAGAGCCATATAAGTAAAGACACAGGGACAAGAGACGATCATCCCACAGTGTAAAGCATCCCACAATGTAAAGCATCGCACAGTGCAAATTATCCCACAGTGTAATCATCCCACATTGTAAATCAACCCACAGTGTAAATAGACGATCATACCACAGTGTAAATCATGCCACAGTGTAAATGATCCCACAGTGTAAATGATCCCACAGTGTAAATCATCACACAGTGTAAATCATCCCACCGTGTAAATCATCCCTCAGTGTAAACAGACGATCATGCCACAGTGTAAATCATCCCACAGTGTAAATCATCCCACAGTGTAAATCATCCCACAGTGTAAATCATTAAACAGTGTAAACCATCCCACAGTATAAATTATCCCACAGTGTGAACAGACGATCATGCCACGGTGTAAATCATCAAACAGTGTAAATCATCCCTCAGTGTAAACAGACGATCATGCCACAGTGTAAATCATCCACAGTGTAAATCATCCCACAGTGTAAATCATCCCACAGTGTAAATTATCCCACAGTGTAAATCATTCCACAGTGTAAACCATCCCACACTATAAATCATCCCATAGTGTAAACAGACGATCATGCCACAGTGTAAATCATCACACACTGTAAATCATCCCACAGTATAAATTTTCCCACAGTCTAAACAGACGATCATGCCACAGTGTAAATCATCCCACAGTGTAAATCATCCCACAGTGTAAATAATCCCACAGTATAAATTATCCCACAGTGTAAACAGACGATCATGCCACAGTGTAAATCATCACACGGTGTAAATCATCCCACAGTATAAATCACCCCACAGTGTAAACAATCATCCCACAGTATAAATCACCCCACGGTGTAAACATACGATCATCCAACAGTGTAAATCACCACAGTGTAAATCATCCCACAGTGTAAATAGACGATCATCCCACAATGTAAATCATCACACAGTGTAAATAGACGATCATCCCACAATGTAAATCATCCCACAGCGTAAATCACCCAAATGTAAATCATCCCACAATGTAAATCATCCCACAGTGTAAATAGACGATCATCCCACAATGAAAATCATCCCACAGCGTAAATTACCCAAATGAAAATCATCCCACAATGTAAATCATCCCACAGCGTAAATCACCCCAGTGTAAATCATCCCACAGTGTAAATAGACGATCATCCCACAATGTAAATAATCCCACAGCGTAAATCACCCCAGTGTAAATCATCCCACAGTGTAAATCATCCCACTGTGTAAACAGACGATCATGCCACAGTGTAAATCACAGCGATTGAAGTCTGTGATTTGTTTGTATCAATACAAGTAAAGAACATCGAACAGGTAAACACCTACATCAAACACCAGTAATGTATATGAGCCCAGGCCTGAGCATATTGGGCACCACATGCCATCAAAATATTGGTTTCAATGCAGAGTTAGTTTCGGAGTAAAAAACAACAACTATCCCTTTTAGAGCTTGCAATCTATGGAGGCAATCAGAAAGGATGTCATGTGGTACTCATCTTATACAATACAGACGTTACTTCAACAAACAAAAAAGAACATGATTACGTCCTACGCGTCATGCATTTGGTCAGTAAAACGACTAACCACCTCCCTCAATTCCCTTAATTCCCTCAACGTATGTCAGGTGCCCATTACAGTTGGGTGGACTCAGGGGCGTCATACAAAATGACCAAGTTTAAAATCCCAGTCTTCATCGCGATTCGAACTCGAGATATCTCGGTTCGGAAGCGAAAGCACTTAACAACCAAACTAATAACTCTCTCGGTACTGGAGAGACGCTGCAATTTAGGCGTGAACTGGGAAAAAGAGTTCTACGAGGCCCAGGTAACCAATACAAAAAAAACATTAATTGTTGTGCAAACATGGAACTTACGGTTTTGTCTTATGTGTTTTGGGCAATGTAATCTTCTACTGAATAAAAAATATAAATATATATATATATATATATATGGATGGCTGCCTGGTCGTGCAGTTTGCGCGCTGGACTGTCGTTCGGATTTATCGACGGTCGAGGGTTCAAACCCTGCCCGCTCCCATCCCCCGTCGTCCTGCGGGAGGTTTGGATTAGGAAGTAAACTATCTTCAACTATGAAGGAACATCCGAAACATGTAAAACATTTTACAAACATATAAATAAATAAATAAATAAATAAATAAATAAATAAATAAATATATATATATATATATATATATATATATATATATATATATATATATATATATATATATATATATATATATATATATATATATATATATATATATATATATATATATATGAGTTTTTAATGCATCAAATGAAATACTTACATTAATTGTTTGTGGCGAAAGTACATAAAATTAACTACTGGACAGAAAAGCTCAGTCCACATTGTGAATCTCAAAAGAATCTGGAAAGACAAAGACATAACCCTTGGCATACAAGTCAGACTGATGCGCTCCTTAGCCATATTTGTATGCTTGCGAATCTTGGACTCTAATTACAGAATTTTAGAAAGGAGAATCCTGGCCATAAATCGAAATGCCTTAGAGGAATCCTGGCCATGGGCTCGATACGCCATAGAAGAATCCTAGGTATCACCTACAAAGACCAAACCACAAATAAAGCACTACGAAACAGGATCACGGTGGCAACTGGGCCCCACGATCAGTGGCGTAGCTGGAGGAGAAGGTCCAAGTTTGAAAATCCCCCCCCCCCCAATGAGTGTCCAACAATGTTTGTTACATTAAATATTAAATATTACACCACAGTCATGTGATATTGCTATTCATGTTGTTATATAAGTAGTGACCCTGTTGCATGTAATAAACACATTGGACATATATATTTATTAAATAAATTATCTCGCTTCAGGATGTTGAATGTCAAAACGAAGGGTCCCCTAAAGAAGTAAAATCCCTGCATTTCGACATCCCATGCTACACCACTGCCCACGACGCTGTGATGACCACTGTGAAAAAAAAAAGCAAATTTTAAAATTGCCTAGTTATATATCGATGGCTGGCAAAAACCTGTCTGTAAAGAACAGCACCAGGCAGAGAAGAAGAGGCAGACCGAGAAAGCGATGAGAAGACAAGAGTCCAAGAATCGAGGGACCAGTCATGGAGAGAAGAACTACTCATGGTGAAGACAGGAGACGGACAACAGATCATCTGACGTTCAATTTCGGTGAAACAGGTTATGAGAGATGTGAAGGTGAATAAACTACGACATGATCCGAAATGATCAATTCTATGTCTAAATTTGAAAGAAGCCAATCAAGGAGCCTTACGGAATGAGTCCGAAGGACACAAATTTAAACAGGATGGCCTAGACCAGTGATGCCCTAAATACGGCCAGTGGGCCAGATCCGGCCCGCGACGTGGTTTAAGCCGGCCCGCCGAATCGTTGGCACAAAGTGTAGAAGATTGAAAGATGTATCGTTACCTACGTTAGGCTCTCACTTTTTCTCTGATAGATTGGTACCTTGACCTTTAATGTGTTTACGTTTATGAAATGGGAAAACCGAAGAAACTACAAGTGGACTCTGAATTTAGAATCTACCAGGAAAAGTGAACGGATCTTTACTTTTTTTTATTTTTATTTTTATTTTAGTGGAACGTGATAATAAACCAACATATTTGATTTGTAAAGAAAGTTTAGCTGTTGTTTTAAAAAACAACAACATATAAACGGCATTATAAAACAAATAGGACGCCATTCTTGCTTTGAGCTATGAATGAATAAGAATAAAGATGGTTGAAGATTGGAGATTGGAGGATCGATGGCAATATTTACCAGAAAAGGAGAAAAAAAAGGAGTCGGTGGTAAAGGTATCTACAATGATATTCACTTTTAAGGTAGAGACGTGAAGCCATTGTCCGACCCGTAAAAACAAAGATAAACTTCAAATATCTCATTCATTGATTAAGTACTAGAGCCACAGGTTTCTAATAGAATTGTTTCACGTCAATTTCATTTCGTTTTTGGACCTTTTATTGCAAGTGGACCGCGACACGAGTTTCGGAGATTAAAATGGCCCACATGTCGAATTAGGTTGGGCATCACTGGCCTAGACTAATAGCGTAGATCTTGTAATGAACGTTGCTGAGTCTACTGACAGTATTGTTTTATATCTTTTCACGATTGTATCCCTCTCTCCTGCCGTCTCCGTTACCCCTCCTCATTCCTATTCTTTCTTAAACATCACTTTTCACTCAGTCTTCCACACACACACACACAGTGTTGGCTATAACAAACACATGTTCATAGTACGAGATAGATCAGTGCATCTCAAGTGTGGCTCTTTCGAGGGGCCTTTGCAATTTTGTGGTAACGTTATGGGTCCTAGTCTTCTCACTGTTGGTCCTTGAGAAAGTTAAAAGAAATTAAATTCAAAAAGTGTTTGGACATCGTCTCTGTGGTCTGTAGAAAATTAAGAGTCACTAAAATATTGTTTGTATCTCTGAGTGTAGAGCTCTGGCGTTGGAACAAATAGAAAGCTAAGAAATGTGCTATTGCACTACAATAGTTTGTATTACTATGTAATAGACATTTAACAGTAGTGAGAAGCGAGTTGGTTATTATTAAAATGATCTGATAAACTAGTTTCTAGTTATTTAGTTATTTTATTTGTATACAAAATTTCATTTTTTTCTTCGGACCCCCGATGGTCGCTTCGAGGACCCCTGGGGCTCCGTGGACCACAGTTTGAGAAGCACTTCAATAGAACTTAAAAGTTGTTTACTGTAACATGATTTTAGATTTCTAATGATGTTCTTTGTTTAAAATAGTTGAGAGCCTCGTTGTATGACACAGCTCTGATGAACTGCAATAACTGTAGCATTTTAACAAATCTGAATATGGTGTTTAGAAATAGGTAGCCATTAAGTCGAAACATTCAATGTGAATGTGGTGTTTAGAAATAGGTAGCCATTAAGTCGAAACATTCAATGTGAATATGGTGTTTAGAAATAGGTAGCCATTAAGTCGAAACATTCAATGTGAATGTGGTGTTTAGAAATAGGTAGCCATTAAGTCGAAACATTCAATGTGAATGTGGTGTTTAGAAATAGGTAGCCATTAAGTCGAAACATTCAATGTGAATGTGGTGTTTAGAAATAGGTAGCCATTAAGTCGAAACATTCAATGTGAATATGGTGTTTAGAAATAGGTAGCCATTAAGTCGAAACATTCAATGTGAATGTGGTGTTTAGAAATAGGTAGCCATTAAGTCGAAACATTCAATGTGAATGTGGTGTTTAGAAATAGGTAGCCATTAAGTCGAAACATTCAATGTGAATATGGTGTTTAGAAATAGGTAGCCATTAAGTCGAAACATTCAATGTGAATATGGTGTTTAGAAATAGGTAGCCATTAAGTCGAAACATTCAATGTGAATATGGTGTTTAGAAATAGGTAGCCATTAAGTCGAAACATTCAATGTGAATGTGGTGTTTAGAAATAGGTAGCCATTAAGTCGAAACATTCAATGTGAATATGGTGTTTAGAAATAGGTAGCCATTAAGTCGAAACATTCAATGTGAATATGGTGTTTAGAAATAGGTAGCCGTTAAGTCGAAACATTCAATGTGAATATGGTGTTTAGAAATAGGTAGCCATTAAGTCGAAACATTCATATACATTTCATCGGCATTATTCCAGTATCGAAAGTTTGAGAACTGCTTTTACTGAATCTAAAGAAATACTGGCCTTGTGTGACCCGTGCTGACCTTGGCTGACCACTGGTCCGTGCAACATAACAAGGCTATATCTGACTATGTAACACCCAAATCTAATCAGTCAGTAGTTTGGCGGCCTGTTGGTTACACCGTGTCCAGCCTTCCACTGAAAACAAGTTGGAAATACCTTCAGCTTGGTAGTGAAGCTGCCGTAAGTAGAATAAATGGCAATGAATTTTGTAGGCCATGTTAACTACGCCATCATGACAATGGAAATAGCTTTACGTATTGTTATTTCAATTTAGCTTTTGTATTCTGGTATTTATTACAAAGTTATGCTCTTTAATAAAGAGCCAACTTATCGAATGAATTGTCTTAAGACGTTAAGAGACAAAAAGAAATTATGGTATCGATAATAGTTAGAAATGTAATGTTATACGGAAAGTCTAAATATAGACACTTATTCCTTTATAACATGGGATGATCAGGGCAGGCCTTGTGAATTGCGAGGCCCACTTTAAGGGATGCTTGCGCGGGGCCCCTTTTTGAGGTATCCAATTGTTTTAGCAATAATCTGTACTAATTACATTTTTTATATCATTTATTATACAATATGAATAGGAAGCAACTTAAAATATAACTTCAGAAGTGAATCGGTGTAGGCCCACATCTAAGCTATAATGTTGAACCAATTTAATAGCGGTGAAAAACGAATAGTGTTGAAAGATTCAAACTGTTTGATAGCAATGTAACATCCAAACTATTTTATAGTGTTGAAATGTTCAAGCTATTTAATAACGGTGAAACAGACTATTTAATAACGGCGAAACAGACTATTTAATAACGGTGAAACAGACTATTTAATAACGGTGAAACAGACTATTTAATAACGGTGAAACAGACTATTTAATAGCGGTGAAACAGACTATTTAATAACGGTGAAACAGACTATTTAATAACGGTGAAACAGACTATTTAATAACGGTGAAACAGACTATTTAATAACGGTGAAACAGACTATTTAATAACGGTGAAACAGACTATTTAATAACGGTGAACAAACTATTTAATAGCGGTAAAACATCCTAACTTTGTAATAGCGATGAAACTATTTAATGGCTGTCAAATATTCGAACTATTTAATTTCGGTGAAACTATTTAATGGCGGTGAAACTACTTAATAGCTGTGAAACATTCAAACTATTTAGTGGCGGTGAAACTACTTAATAGCTGTGAAACATTCAAACTATTTAGTGGCGGTGAAACATTCAAACTATTTAGTGACGGTGAAACAATTTAGTGACGGTGAAACAATTTAGTGGCGGTGAAACAATTTAGAGGCGGTGAAACAATTTAGTGGCGGTGAAACAAACAATTTAGTGGCGGTGAAACAATTTAGTGGCGGTGAAACTATTTAGTGGCGGTGAAACTATTTAGTGGCGGTGAAACTATTTAGTGGCGGTGAAACTATTTAGTGGCGGTGAAACAAACTATTTAGTGGCGGTGAAACAAACTATTTAGTGGCGGTGAAACTATTTAGTGGCGGTGAAACTATTTAGTGGCGGTGAAACAAACTATTTAGTGGCGGTGAAACAAACTATTTAGTGGCGGTGAAACAAACTATTTAGTGGCGGTGAAACAAACTATTTAGTGGCGGTGAAACAAACTATTTAGTGGCGGTGAAACAAACTATTTAGTGGCGGTGAAACAAACTATTTAGTGGCGGTGAAACAAACTATTTAGTGGCGGTGAAACAAACTATTTAGTGGCGGTGAAACAAACTATTTAGTGGCGGTGAAACAAACTATTTAGTGGCGGTGAAACAAACTATTTAGTGGCGGTGAAACAAACTATTTAGTGGCGGTGAAACAAACTATTTAGTGGCGGTGAAACAAACTATTTAGTGGCGGTGAAACAAACTATTTAGTGGCGGTGAAACAAACTATTTAGTGGCGGTGAAACAAACTATTTAGTGGCGGTGAAACAAACTATTTAGTGGCGGTGAAACAAACTATTTAGTGGCGGTGAAACAAACTATTTAGTGGCGGTGAAACAAACTATTTAGTGGCGGTGAAACAAACTATTTAGTGGCGGTGAAACAAACTATTTAGTGGCGGTGAAACAAACTATTTAGTGGCGGTGAAACAAACTATTTAGTGGCGGTGAAACAAACTATTTAGTGGCGGTGAAACAAACTATTTAGTGGCGGTGAAACAAACTATTTAGTGGCGGTGAAACAAACTATTTAGTGGCGGTGAAACAAACTATTTAGTGGCGGTGAAACAAACTATTTAGTGGCGGGGAAACAAACTATTTAGTGGCGGGGAAACAAACTATTTAGTGGCGGGGAAACAAACTATTTAGTGGCGGTGAAACAAACTATTTAGTGGCGGTGAAACAAACTATTTAGTGGCGGTGAAACAAACTATTTAGTGGCGGTGAAACAAACTATTTAGTGGCGGTGAAACAAACTATTTAGTGGCGGTGAAACAAACTATTTAGTGGCGGTGAAACAAACTATTTAGTGGCGGTGAAACAAACTATTTAGTGGCGGTGAAACAAACTATTTAGTGGCGGTGAAACAAACTATTTAGTGGCGGTGAAACAAACTATTTAGTGGCGGTGAAACAAACTATTTAGTGGCGGTGAAACAAACTATTTAGTGGCGGTGAAACAAACTATTTAGTGGCGGTGAAACAAACTATTTAGTGGCGGTGAAACAAACTATTTAGTGGCGGTGAAACAAACTATTTAGTGGCGGTGAAACAAACTATTTAGTGGCGGTGAAACAAACTATTTAGTGGCGGTGAAACAAACTATTTAGTGGCGGTGAAACAAACTATTTAGTGGCGGTGAAACAAACTATTTAGTGGCGGTGAAACAAACTATTTAGTGGCGGTGAAACAAACTATTTAGTGGCGGTGAAACAAACTATTTAGTGGCGGTGAAACAAACTATTTAGTGGCGGTGAAACAAACTATTTAGTGGCGGTGAAACAAACTATTTAGTGGCGGTGAAACAAACTATTTAGTGGCGGTGAAACAAACTATTTAGTGGCGGTGAAACAAACTATTTAGTGGCGGTGAAACAAACTATTTAGTGGCGGTGAAACAAACTATTTAGTGGCGGTGAAACAAACTATTTAGTGGCGGTGAAACAAACTATTTAGTGGCGGTGAAACAAACTATTTAGTGGCGGTGAAACAAACTATTTAGTGGCGGTGAAACAAACTATTTAGTGGCGGTGAAACAAACTATTTAGTGGCGGTGAAACAAACTATTTAGTGGCGGTGAAACAAACTATTTAGTGGCGGTGAAACAAACTATTTAGTGGCGGTGAAACAAACTATTTAGTGGCGGTGAAACAAACTATTTAGTGGCGGTGAAACAAACTATTTAGTGGCGGTGAAACAAACTATTTAGTGGCGGCGAAACAAACTATTTAGTGGCGGCGAAACAAACTATTTAGTGGCGGCGAAACAAACTATTTAGTGGCGGCGAAACAAACTATTTAGTGGCGGTGAAACAAACTATTTAGTGGCGGTGAAACAAACTATTTAGTGGCGGTGAAACAAACTATTTAGTGGCGGTGAAACAAACTATTTAGTGGCGGTGAAACAAACTATTTAGTGGCGGTGAAACAAACTATTTAGTGGCGGTGAAACAAACTATTTAGTGGCGGTGAAACAAACTATTTAGTGGCGGTGAAACAAACTATTTAGTGGCGGTGAAACAAACTATTTAGTGGCGGTGAAACAAACTATTTAGTGGCGGCGAAACAAACTATTTAGTGGCGGCGAAACAAACTATTTAGTGGCGGCGAAACAAACTATTTAGTGGCGGCGAAACAAACTATTTAGTGGCGGCGAAACAAACTATTTAGTGGCGGTGAAACAAACTATTTAGTGGCGGTGAAACAAACTATTTAGTGGCGGTGAAACAAACTATTTAGTGGCGGTGAAACAAACTATTTAGTGGCGGTGAAACAAACTATTTAGTGGCGGTGAAACAAACTATTTAGTGGCGGTGAAACAAACTATTTAGTGGCGGTGAAACAAACTATTTAGTGGCGGTGAAACAAACTATTTAGTGGCGGTGAAACAAACTATTTAGTGGCGGTGAAACAAACTATTTAGTGGCGGTGAAACAAACTATTTAGTGGCGGCGAAACAAACTATTTAGTGGCGGCGAAACAAACTATTTAGTGGCGGCGAAACAAACTATTTAGTGGCGGCGAAACAAACTATTTAGTGGCGGCGAAACAAACTATTTAGTGGCGGCGAAACAAACTATTTAGTGGCGGCGAAACAAACTATTTAGTGGCGGCGAAACAAACTATTTAGTGGCGGCGAAACAAACTATTTAGTGGCGGCGAAACACTATTTAGTGGCGGCGAAACAAACTATTTAGTGGCGGCGAAACAAACTATTTAGTGGCGGCGAAACAAACTATTTAGTGGCGGCGAAACAAACTATTTAGTTTGCATTTGGATATCAAGATGACGGAACCAGAAAACTCTACGAGAGAAATAAAAAAAAAAAAAAATAGACGAGCCTCCGTAACTTTCTTAAAGCACTTTAAGATGTGCATACATGGGGGATAATACATGAATAGGTAGATTGTTGGTGCATTGTGTAATGGCAATGTATTCAAGTCTGAAGATTAAGAATGAGTGCAGTGGTTTACATGCGCTCAAGTACAAACTATTCAAAAATAACGTAGCCTTAATACGCGAAAATATTAAATCACTTTCTCAATTTCTAGTACCGTAAACAAAATTAAGATCTTTCCCTTACAGGAAAAAAGTAAAATTGGATTCAACAGTACTTTTAATATGGAGTCCTTAACCTTACTTTCATCTATTGATTTCGAAATGTCTCATTGAGTTTCCTGACGTACCCAAGACTACTAGCAGAGCCAGCCTTAGGCCACTGCAGCCTATGCGGTCGCAGTGGGCCCCGCGCTTTCAAATGCCCCGCGCTAAGTGTACATTTATTAAATTAAACCATTATAACGTATATAAAATAACAGGGTTTTCGCGACCTGATTTTCCAGGGCCTCCAGGAAATCTCATGAAAAGTCAAAATATACGATAAAGTCCTGAACATTGAATTTATTCATATCTCCTGAAGTCAATAAATAAAAAGTGGCATTGCGAGCTATCATTTGATAAAAATGTATTGCAAAGACGAAAGTAGGCCTATTTTTATAATTCAAAAAAAATTTTTTTTTTAACATTATGCTTATCCCTACCAAGACTAAGCCCCGCGCGATCCGTTTCGCATAGGGCCCCGCAAATGCTAGGGCCGGCCCTGACTACTATAGACACTCTCGCTTATCCTGCGTCATTCACACTGTACATCCACCAACCAATCGCTGACGTCTCGCCGTCTACCAAAACACACACACACACACACACACACCAGAAAACGAACAGACGTGTAAAGACCCTTTTACTTCGTCACATCCGACTATTAGCTTAACAATGCATTCACTTTCTTTTGTTTCCTGATTAACGATACCATCGTTGATTTGACCCCATTCAATAAAACAATTTTTTTTTTGTTTTTAGGAAGTACAACTTGTTATATATATATGCATTCTGCTAAAAATGTTTGTAAAATGTTTGACATGTTTCGGATGTTCCTTCAGGGTTGAAGATAATTACTTCCGAGTCCAAACCTCCCGCAGGACGACGGGGGATGGGAGCGGGTAGGGTTTGAACCCGGGACCATCGATAAATCTGAACGACAGTCCAGCGCGCAAACTGCACGCACGACCAGGCAGCCTTCCAAACAATAATTCTATATTAAAAGTAACGTTTACACGGTTACAAACAAAAACGTGATTGAGGTTCAAACATAACAGGGTAGAATTTACAAATGTGAAAAATGAAAAATTGGTCGAGTTAAAAACTCGCGTACTATATAGTATTTCATCAAAGCAATTTTGATACTTTTTAAAGCAAAATATTGTGCATAGACTGGGCAACTTTTTATACTGTTAAGGCTTCCGCGCGGTGTTGATTCTTTGAACTATAATTAGTGTAGATCTACGTCTGACTGGAAGTAACACTGAACTCAAACTACTTCAGTAACACCGGCGAAAGGCCGAAACTATTACAATATGTAGTCGACGCTGATGTTGGTCTACAAAAATATTTAATAATCACGAAGGGAATCGTCCAATGTCAGCTATGTCCGTAAATCGTATATCTATTCTACTGCTCTACACGAAGCGTCACTTAGAGCGTTCTTGTTTTTTAAAGATCTGTCACGTGACTTGTCGCTAAGTAAAACTTTCCCCTTATTCCCGAAACAAATAACTAAATTCTAATCATGTCATAACAATACATATTTTTCAAACTTGTTTTTTTTTTTTTATTGCAGCCCTGAACAGCGTTCAAGTTTAGCATCATTTCAAATTTTAGAATGGAACCGGAAGTGACCAACAATCTTGTCCAAACCAACGGACTTCATTCGTCACGGGAAAAAATTAACATTCGTATCATTATTGGTTCCGAAATTTTTTTAAGCAACCAATCTATTCTAAGTTCCTGCTCCACTTATTTTCAAGCCTTGCTGTCTTTTAACACCAACATATCAGAGATTCTAAGCTTGCTGATCAAAGGTATCGACGCCCAGACGTTTGCTAATGTGCTGCACATGATCACCAAAGGAGAAAACAAAATGACTGAGAACAACATGCTAGCTATGTGGCGCGCAGCACACCACTTGAAGATCGACCGTCTCATCGAACTGTGTGAACATTACGTCAGTGCTCACGTGACAGAAGAGAACTATTTAAGTATTTACCAGCATGCCATCGCCTTCAAATCAGAGACTGTCCTTGAAAAGATTCTCTTACTGATGATCAGGAACTTTGACCGATTTATGAAGACTGATACTTTTCTAAACTTAACTCCTAGGAATTTAATAGAAATCATTACAAGTGCTGGCATCAAATCCTATGACAATGTAATTGTAGCCATTTTTGATTGGATTAATTATACTAGGACAGAGCGACTTCAGATCTGTGGAGAGTCGCCAAAGGAGGAAAACAAAGCTAAACCGAGTTATGGCAATGCTGATTGGTACATGGAAGTCAGCTTTAACGATAGAGATCTTTTTCCTAACACAGATAATCATCCCACAAATAGAGCAGAGCTTCTGGGGGAACTAATCAGCCTTGTCCAGTTTGACCTCATCACCACGGATGGACTCAGAAAGCTGCTGGATAATGACGATGTGATGGAGAACAGAGATGCAAGAAACGCTGTGAGGAGAGCCATCTCCACCCAGCTGGAAAATGACAAGCTAGTAATGGTGCCCGTCAATGCTGAAGAGATGACATCCAAAGCCATGAGTTTATCTGATCTTACAGTTAGAGACATTAGCTCTGAAGTCGCTTTCTCCTCCTCCCAGGTTGAGCACAATATCGTGTTCCTAGACAGATGCCAGAGAGTAATATCACTCAACCTTTTACACAACAGAATATTTCAACTTACATTTGCAATTACAGGCTCAATTGAGGACATTCTTGTTTTGGAGCACAAGATGCACCTCATGGTGAATCGCTCATTTGTCGATCCAATTTATCAGCTACGGCTGTATCAGATTTCAGATTTCCTGGATTTAGACCAATCCATTATTTGCTACTTTGGGCCGAAGAACAGAATAAAGTTTATCATCAATGGCTCCTTTTATAATGGCTTCATCAGTATTGGCAAAAAGTGTCTAAAGATCATTCAAAACAAAAGCTATTACCCTTTTCAATTAAACTGGGCCACCTTTGAGTTTAATGGTGTCGTCGGCGATGTGATGTCATTAGTCAACTACGAAAATGAGATTGTGGGGTTCTTCTCAGCCGAGAGGGAAGGGGGGGACGTAACCAACATCTACTCCTTCAATACCAACAGCAAATGGTTAAATTTCATCGTGAGCCTGGAGGGAAGTGCCAAAAATCTGGCCACTTTCACTTTCAAAAAGAGGCTGTTTGTCATCCAAGGCTGTGGAGATTTGACAGAATTGTTTAGACAGGATGGAGTAGGCAGACTGCGGGCGAACTCTCACCCGCCACTGTGGGACATCCCTTTGAAAATATTTGGAGCAGTGATGTTAAACAAAATATTGTTTGTGATGGCTCGCCTTGAAAATGTCAGACATCTACCAACGACTTGCCAGTTTGGCCGCATTAAATTTGTTCACCTGATCAATGGTACCAACATTTGTCAGTACATGGCTGTTCCGAGTCACTGGCTTCAAGATGAAATTTGAAATGATCCTGAACTTGTTTGCACATTTGATTCAGTACTCTGCTTTTTAATCAAAATTTTAAGTTGTCAAAACTTTAAGTACATTTCAGTGTAACTACTTGAATGTCAGTATCTTTTTGTTTTGTAGATGCACTTCAGTCTTTCTTTTTGTAGATGCACTTCAGTCTTTCTTTTTGTAGATGCACTTCGGTCTTTTTGTAGATGCACTTCGGTCTTTTTGTAGATGCACTTCAGTCTTTTTGTAGATGCACTTGTCTTTGTATTATTGAACCTGCACTTGTCTCTTTGTATTTTTGTAGATGCACTTGTCTCTTTGTATTTTTGTAGATGCACTTCAGTCTTTCTTTTTGTAGATGCACTTCAGTCTTTCTTTTTGTAGATGCACTTCAGTCTTTCTTTTTGTAGATGCACTTCAGTCTTTCTTTTTGTAGATGCACTTCAGTCTTTCTTTTTGTAGATGCACTTCAGTCTTTCTTTTTGTAGATGCACTTCAGTCTTTCTTTTTGTAGATGCACTTAGTCTTTCTTTTTGTAGATGCACTTCAGTCTTTCTTTTTGTAGATGCACTTCAGTCTTTCTTTTTGTAGATGCACTTCAGTCTTTCTTTTTGTAGATGCACTTCAGTCTTTCTTTTTGTAGATGCACTTCAGTCTTTCTTTTTGTAGATGCACTTCAGTCTTTCTTTTTGTAGATGCACTTCAGTCTTTCTTTTTGTAGATGCACTTCAGTCTTTCTTTTTGTAGATGCACTTCAGTCTTTCTTTTTGTAGATGCACTTCAGTCTTTCTTTTTGTAGATGCACTTCAGTCTTTCTTTTTGTAGATGCACTTCAGTCTTTCTTTTTGTAGATGCATTTCTTTCTTTTTGTAGATGCATTTCTTTCTTTTTGTAGATGCATTTCTTTCTTTTTGTAGATGCGCTTTCTTTTTTGTAGATGCACTTTCTTTTTTGTAGATGCACTTTCTTTTTTGTAGATGCACTTTCTTTTTTGTAGATGCACTTTCTTTTTTGTAGATGCACTTTCTTTTTTGTAGATGCACTTTCTTTTTTGTAGATGCACTTTCTTTTTTGTAGATGCACTTTCTTTTTTGTAGATGCACTTTCTTTTTTGTAGATGCACTTTCTTTTTTGTAGATGCACTTTCTTTTTTGTAGATGCACTTTCTTTTTTGTAGATGCACTTTCTTTTTTGTAGATGCACTTTCTTTTTTGTAGATGCACTTTCTTTTTTGTAGATGCACTTTCTTTTTTGTAGATGCACTTTTCTTTTTTGTAGATGCACTTTTCTTTTTTGTAGATGCACTTTCTTTTTTGTAGATGCACTTTCTTTTTTGTAGATGCACTTTCTTTTTTGTAGATGCACTTTCTTTTTTGTAGATGCACTTTTCTTTTTTTGTAGATGCACTTTTCTTTTTTGTAGATGCACTTTTCTTTTTTGTAGATGCACTTTTCTTTTTTGTAGATGCACTTTTCTTTTTTGTAGATGCACTTTCATTTTGTAGATGCACTTTCTTTTTTGTAGATGCACTTCTTTTTTGTAGATGCACTTTTCTTTTTTGTAGATGCACTTTTCTTTTTTGTAGATGCACTTTTCTTTTTTGTAGATGCACTTTTCTTTTTTGTAGATGCACTTTTCTTTTTTGTAGATGCACTTTTCTTTTTTGTAGATGCACTTTTCTTTTTTGTAGATGCACTTTTCTTTTTTGTAGATGCACTTTTCTTTTTTGTAGATGCACTTCAGTCTTTCTTGTTTTTGTAGTTGCAGTTCAGTATTGTAGATGTACTTTTCTTTTTTGTAGATGCACTTCAGTCTTTCAGATGCAATTGTCTTTGTATTTTTGTACCTGCACTTGTCTCTTTGTATTTATGAAGATGCACTTCTGTCTCTTGTATTTTTTAAAAGCTGTTTTGTATGTGTGAGAACACTTTCAGTGTATTTTTTTAATTGGAAATATTTTTATCATTACATTGTCTTTCAATTTTTTGATTGCAATTCCATTTTAAAATGTCCGTAGAGTTTTATGTCATAAAATCTTTAAATTTTTCTTTTAGTTTTTAGATCGCGATCTAAATTTTTTTTTATTTTTGCATTTTCATTATGGTCAGCTTTTTTGTTTTTTTCGTCTGAGTTTTAAAATCTCAAAACTAGATTCATAAAAAATTCATTAACAACTTAAAAATAAGTTCATAAAAAAATCATCAAAACATAATTCCTTACAACTAACAATATTGTTTTGTTTTGTTTTACTTTGTAAAGGCATCTATCCATCATTTTTAATTGAAACGTTTTAATTTTGTAAATTTAATCGGATATTTTATTGTAATTGGATATTTTTAGTGTAATCGGATATTTTGTAATAGAAAACTCTTTGAAAAAATTTTTTTTTTATTTGATTTTGATATTGTAATTTGATTCATTTGTAATTTTGATTTTTGTAATTTTTTTGTGTATTTTTTTATTTATTTTTGTAAAATTTTTTTTCAATGTGTAATTTTTTTTTTCCAATGTGTAATTTTTTTTTCAATGTGTAATTTTTTGTTTAATTTCATTTTTTTTTTTTTTGTAATTTGATATTTTGTAAACAGATATTTTCTTTTCCATACTTATTTACTCTTATTGTCTAGTTTTAAAAGTTTTGAATGGAACATTGAAATGTTTTTTTATTTTTTAGATCCTAGCATACCAAATTTTGCCCTCTACTTTTATCTATACAGAGAAATTTACCTAGCTTTTAAATCCAAAATGATAATGTTCTAGAATGCTTTTAGTGAGCTGACGCTTTCTTTGAATTTGTTTCCGTTTGAAATGTTTGCCTTTGTATAAAACACTGAAATGTACGAGAAAATTTAGACAATTTGAAGCAATAAAGATTTTTTAAACCCCTCAAATTGAATTTTTTAAAGTTTATACAATAGTTACCTTAATGGTTTATGCAATAGTTACCTTAGTGGTTTACACAATAGTTACCGTAATAGTTTACACAATAGTTACCTTAATAGCTTACACAATAGTTACCTAAATAGCTTACACAATAGTTACCTAAATAGCTTACACAATAGTTACCTAAATAGCTTACACAATAGTTACCTAAATAGCTTACACAATAGTTACCTAAATAGCTTACACAATAGTTACCTTAATAGCTTACACAATAGTTACCTTAATAGCTTACACAATAGTTACCTTAATAGCTTACACAATAGTTACCTTAATAGCTTACACAATAGTTACCTTAATAGCTTACACAATAGTTACCTTAATAGCTTACACAATAGTTACCTTAATAGCTTACACAATAGTTACCTTAATAGCTTACACAATAGTTACCTTAATAGCTTACACAATAGTTACCTTAATAGCTTACACAATAGTTACCTTAATAGCTTACACAATAGTTACCTTAATAGCTTACACAATAGTTACCTTAATAGCTTACACAATAGTTACCTTAATAGCTTACACAATAGTTACCTTAATAGCTTACACAATAGTTACCTTAATAGCTTACACAATAGTTACCTTAATAGTTTACACAATAGTTACCTTATTGGTTCCAACAAGCAAAACCAATGAACTATTTATAGCCTCAAATCTTGAATGTATTGCAATGTCAAGAAAAAATCTTAATTTATTTGAAGTATAAATTCAAAATAATCAGCGAATCAAACGCAGAGATATAATCCGTTGGGTAAAACCCGGGTTTTCCTATTCACTACTGCTCAGATATTGAGACAAGCTTTGAAACGTCTCTTCACTTTTGGATTCAAAGTTCAAGGTTGTGTGGTTTTTCTCTCGATACTGACGTTCGGTGGTATCAATGATCGCGGGTTCAAACCTTTCCATTTCCCCCTAAGCCTGTGAGAGGTTTAGTCTAGGATGAAGTTATCTCTGAAATGTGCATGTAAATCTGAAAGTAAATCTGCAGGAAAATTTGAAAATAAATCTGAAAGTAAATCTGAGGGTAAATCCGAAACATATCAAAACATTGTACATTTTTAGGGCACTCATTTCGACAAATCTGCAAAGGATAAATCATCATCATCAAACTCCATTTGAGTGAGAGCTTGAGAAGCTTAAATCCTCTTGCAAAAGCCCTGGACAGAAACCCTTCTGTCTTGCGTAGTGCATAAATGTCGCCATACAGGTCGAGAACTTTTGGTTTCCCAGACCTGTCGAGACGGAGATCAAGTCTGGGGCAGTCAAACAGAATATGAGGCACGGTTTCCTCTTCCTCCCCGTAGCAGGGGCACCGTGAATCGAAATTTGGCCATAGCCGTGAGAAATATGAGCCAACAGGACAATGGCCTTTCCTGCACTGTGCTATAATAGCTTGCTCAGGCCTGGACAGCCTCCACCACGGGGAAGTGCGGTGAGGGCGCCTCATGCGCTCCCAGACTCCACGGGCTTTTTGGGAATTGTCCCAGCACTCAAACCACTTTTCCATTTCTGTTTTTTGAATTATAGACAAAGAGATCAATAAAACAGAGCATTACGATTGTATGGATTATTTAAACTAAGGCATCAAGTTCATAGTAAAATGCCATTACATCAGTCGTTTCTATTAACTACCTGACAGGTAAAGAAACATGCCAACTATATATTTCATTGGAAAAATGAAAGACTACTACAAGCAGAAGTATCTGTTAGGTGTAGACCATTTCGGTTTGACACATTAGTGATGGGCAAAAAGTGTAACTAAAAGATGTTTTACACATTTATAAAAGTATATAAAAAAGCTTATTTAAAAAAAAGAAACTACAATGTTGTTGATTTAGTAACAAACTATCAAGTTCAAATATAAATTTCTCAAGATTTATTTAAGTTGTGGTAGCGGTGGCGGCTGAATCGCATATCCCTATTTTTCTGCAAAGAAACTACTATGTCTGTCAACAGTCGAAGACTAATTGTCCAATATGCTGGTGGAGCACATGGAACGTAGTGGTGTTAGGAAATATCTTTCACCATTTTGCCAAAATATTTTGTATCAAGCTCTAGAAAGGCATGGAAGAGAACTACAGACTACTGAAATCGCTTGTAACAGTTCTCTGGTAATATTTGACTTGTACATGGAAGAGAACTACAGACTACTAACATCGCTTGTAACAGTTCTCTTGTAAATATTTGGAATAAGTAAAGTTTCCCTTTCAGATCTTGCGATCTATGGGGCGGATGATGTTAAGGTCATCTGTTTCTGTGGCCAACAGTTAACGAGCAGGGTCTTATGTGGCCAGCACAACGACCAACCGCCTTTACTTTCCCCAACTAAAGTCAGGTACCCAAGTTGGGGTAGACTCAGGGGCGCCCTAAAAATCCCGAAATATTCAAATCCCAGGCTTCACCGAGATCTTAACCCAGGACCCCAGGTTCGGAAGCCGAGCGCTTAACGACTCAGCCACCGCACCCAGTATTTGGAGTGCCCATACAAAAAAACAACAACTCATGTAAGTGCAGAAGATTTAAAGGCAGACATATGGAATTGAAATTAGCACCCAAAAAAAGCCTTTGTTTTTAACAAATTTAACATCCTTTCTAAGTGGAAGTATGATAGCGCTATAAATTTTAAGAAGGCTTCACCTTGCAGAGCCGACACTAACCACTACAACCTATGAGGCCGCAGTGGGCCCCGCACTTTCATAGGCCCCGCGCTAATTCTTTGTGTACATAGAACCTCCAGCGCAGGCGGCGGCGTCGTCTGATGACTGTAAAGATGCTGGAAATACCTGTTCGTGCAAAGAGTTTAGTATTGCACACTCTTTCTTTCCAAGTGATTTTTAGGATCCTTCGGAGACAGCGCAAACGGAATGAGTTTAGTTTTGCGTAGGTGATCCAAGACTCACTGCCGTACAGTAGGGTACTCAGAACGCATGCCTTGTAGACCTCCATAAGATAAGATTAGGTAATAGCATGAATATATCTCCGTATCCTGTGGTTTCATGTCGCCAGTAGGTCAAACTATACAACTGTATTGGCAGCACTTTTGTTTCGTACACGTCACTTCTCTTTGTTTTGGCGGAGAAAGAGTTGTTCTTCTTGGTCGTCTGTAGTTCTTAGCTCCTGATATTCATGCTGAAAACATTGAAACTTGTCTTTTTACCTGCATGAATGGAACACTTCGGGGGCTGTCTTCATAACCTTGGTGTATTTTTAAAATTGCTTTTAAAAAGTGAGAACCGAAGCTTCTTCCAGATACCCCTCTTCCAAGTTCACACGTGATTGGACCGTAGAGCATTGAGCACGCTAAAAGTATGGCATTGCGCTAAACAAAAAACAATTGGTACATTTCCAATCGCACAGATTTGTTATTGTTAGTCTAGATATATTACAAATGAATTACATGGTTGATTCAAACTAATTGATACAATTTTACGTTTCTTGTTTGTTTGTTTTTAATCAGAATTCTCTATAAAAAAAAACTGACTTCATGAGACCCGTGCTGACCTTGGCTGACCACTGGTCCGTGCACTGTAGTATGGCTATATCTGTGTAACACCCAAAGGCAATCAGTCGGTGCTTTGGCGGCCTGTTGGTAACAGTGCCCAGCCCTTTACTGGAAACAAGTTGGAAATACCTTCAGCTTGGTAGTTAAACTCAAGTCCCGTAAGTAAAAAAATAAGTAACCATCCTTTTATATGCTATGAGAACTATGAACTATGAGATCAAGAGAATAATAATTGTTTAATAATAATAATAATAATGAAGATTAATGAGGAATGCAGTATTTCCAGTGGCTAAGCAGCCCCAGCTATGACCTACATATTTTGACATATCCAGCGCATAAACATTGTTCGCATGTGGTAACGGGTGGTGGTAATAGTTACTCAAGCATTTCATATAATGGACTCTTCATTTTGAGCGAGTTTGCTTTTTAGTTTCGTACTTTCCTTCAGAAATGAAGTTCAGGCTTTTCTACAGCAAATGGAAGCGGGTTAGGTCTCGGGACTACTGTGTGCGACAGTTTATAGCGCATGCGCTAAACAATATGTAACAATTCCTATTTCCATTTTATGAACATGTAAAACTCAATGCGCCCAATGCTACAGTACCGATGGCGCCCTAACCTTGGAATCTAGCCTTTGTATGAGCTATACGCCTAGTCATCATCATCAAACTCCATTAGAGCGAGGGCTTGAGAGGCTCAAATCCTCTCTTGCAAAAGCCCTGGACAGAAACCCTGCTGTCTTGCGTAGTGCATAAATGTCGCCATACAGGTCGAGAATTTTGGGTTTCCCAGACCTGTCGAGACGGAGATCAGTAAGTCTGGGGTAGTCTGGGACCTAGTAAACTATTGAAGTCTTTTATAAAGTGTCAATTTTTAAAGTAACTTGTATTGAAACCCTAGGTCATAGACTTGTCTTATCTTATATAATACAGACGTTACTTCAAAAAAGAAGATGATTACGTCCTACGCGTCATGCATTTAGTCATGCATATTAACCAATGACTTAAATTCTGCCAAGTCACTGGTTTTTCTGGCTAGCTCAGGCAACCCATTCCATGCTCTAATAGCACTAGGGAAGAAGGAGTATTTGTACAAATTTGTCCTAGCATATGGGACGAGGAATGTGCCTTTATTTTTGTGTCTTTCAGAGTATTTTATTAAATTTTGTTTTTGTATTTGAAGATTATGGTTCAGTGTTTTATGTATAATTGCTACTTTACTTTTGAGTCTTCTGTCCTGAAGGCTTTCTAAATTTAGTGATTTTACTAATGGTGTTACCCTAGTCAAATGTGAATATTCGTTTGTTATGAATCTCACTGCTCTATTTTGTGTTTGTTCCAGTTTCTTAATGTTTTCTTGAGTTGAGGGGTCCCACACGGTGGATGCATATTCTATTATTGGCCTAACCAAGGTTAAATAACATTTTAGTTTTATGTTCTTATTTGATTTATAGAAATTTCTTTTAATAAACCCTAATGCTTTGTCGGATTTTTTTATAGTTTCATCAATATGTGGATTCCATGACAGTTTTTCATTTATTATAACACCTAGGTATTTTGAGTTTTTAGTCTGTGTTACTGGTTTGCCATGAATAAGATAAGTGGAATTAATTTGTTTAATTTTTTTTGTTACTTGTATTTGATGTTAGTGATTAAAACTTTTATAAGAAACAAAGATTACGTGTATGATTATGTCATACAGGAAAGTGCTTATGTCATACAGGAAAGTGCTTATTTCATACAGGAAAGTGCTTATGTCATACAGGAAAGTGCTTATGTCATACAGGAAAGTGCTTATGTCATACAGGAAAGTGTGGAAGCCCAAATCTACACGTATTATTAACTCTGCTAATTGTTTGGAAGGGGATGGTAAATTTTTTCAACCGCAAATACAATAACTTTAAAAAAAAATTCTTTCAAGTTTTCGTTATATTTTAAAACTTACTGTACACTAGTATAAATGATCCTTGAAAATATGAGACTTGCCAGATTTTAGCAAGATTTCTCAAGCTTTTTCATATTTGTGAAGATAAGCAGTAGGTCTACTTGAAAATGTAATCTATTTTCTTGTCTTTATTATGTAAATCTTTTTTAAAAGTTAATTTTTTTCAAAATATGGCTCCCATCAAAGGTGAGGCACTGTGCGACCGTAGTTTTGTACTTTCGTAAAAACGGTTCTGAACTGAACAATGAAAGGATAATTTAACTCAAGGCTTAAAGTGGGTCATTAGGGTTTCTTTACTAGAAACAAAACGAAAAACAATGATTTATTCAGAAAAACATAGATACTTGTTTTTGTTAGTCTATAAAACTTGTACATTTATTTATAAGTATATATAAGCGTGTCTCAACTTAAACGAAACTTAGCACTTTGACATTTTTAAAAGTGTATACATTATGACATTTTTTAAAGTGTTTACATTATGACATTTTTTAAAAATTGTATACATTGGCATTTTTTTTAAAGTGTATACATTGACATTTTTTTTAAAGTGTATAGATTATGATATTTTTTTAAAAGTGTATACATTATGACATTTTTTAAAGTGTATACATTGACATTTTTAAAAAGTGTATACATTATGCCATTTTTTTAAAAGTGTATACATTGACATTTTTAAAAAGTGTATACATTATGCTATTTTTTAAAAAGTGTATACATTTTGACATTTTTAAAAAAGTGTATACATTATGACATTTTTAAAAAAGTGTTTACATTATGACATTTTTAAAAGAGTGTATAGATCATGACATTTTAAAAAAAGTGTATACATTATGACATTTTTAAAAAAGTGTATACATTATGACATTTTAAAAAAAAAGTGTATTTATTATGACATTTTTAAAAAAGTGTATACATTATGACATTTTCAAAAAAGTGTTTACATTAATACAGGACCTAGCTTCTTCTTGCCTTCGTACGTTTTCTGGTCTGTTAATGCAAAGAAATGAATGTATGCTAGTAAATACAATGAATTAATAGACTTTAGCTTGTTGCGTTAACTAGTAGCACCAAACTGCTGGTAGACAAGTAAACCGCTCTAGGCGTATTTTATTTTAACTTATAAGACTTGAAATAACTTGAATAGCCTCTTTGGGAACAAACTTAAATAAAACTTTAATTACAATATGGACAAATGTAACTTAACGTGAAATAAAATATAAACTTGTATTTTATACAAATCTAACTCACAATAAAAACGTCTTTACACTCTGGCATCCAGGAGTCTGGCGCACCAAAGACAGCTTATGACAGTGCCGCTTATCTTGCATCATTCAAACTGAATATCCACCAACCAATCGCTAACTTCTCAGTCTACCTAAACACACACACACACACACACTAACCACGAACAGACATTTAATGCTCTACTTTTATTACGTCACATCCTGGCTAGTAGTTTAACAAAGCATTAAAAAAAAAACTCGCGTAATATATAACATTTCATCTAAGCAATTTTAATACTTAAAAGAAAAAACTGCATAGACTGGGCGACTTTTTATACATATTTTTTTTAAAGTTCATTTGGTTTTTATTGCAGCCCTGAAGAGCATTCAAGTTTAGCATCATTTCAAATTTTAGGATGAAACTGAAAGACATCTTGCCCAGCAATCTTGACCTAACCAACGGACTTCATTCGTCAAAGAAAAAAAACGATATTTGCATTACCATAGGTTTTAAAACTTTTTTAATCAACCAATCTATTCTAAGTGCCTGCTCTAAGTATTTTCAATCCTTGATGTACTCAGACACCAATAAATCAAAAGAAATGATAAATTTGCTGATCAAAGGCATCGACGCCCAGACGTTTGATCACATGATCACATGATCACCAAAGGCAAAAACAAAATTACTGAGAACAACATGCTAGCTATGTGGCGCGCAGCACACCACTTGAAGATCGAATTTCTAATCGAACAGTGTGAAGTTTCGTCAATGCTCACGTGACTGAAGAGCACTATTTAAATATTTACCAGCATGCCATCGCCTCCAAATCAGAGACTGCTTATAAAAAGGTTATCTCATATATGATCAAAAACTTTGACAGATTTATAAAGACTGATACTTTTCTAACTTTAACTCCAAAAACTTTAATAGAAATCCTAACAAGTGGAGGCATCAAGTCACATGACAATGTAATTGTAGCTTTTTTTTGTGTGGATTAATTATACTAGGACAGAGCGACTTCAGATCTGTGGCGAGTCGCCAAAGAAGAACAAACTTAAAAAAAGGGGTTGCAAGCCAAAGGAGGAAAACAAACCTAAAGAGAGTGATGGCAATGCTGATTGGTACATGGAAGTCAATTTTAACGATAGAGATCTTTTTTTCTAACACAGATAATCATCCCACAAATAGAGAAGAGCTTCTGGGGAAACTAATCAACCTTATTCAGTTTGACCTCATCACCACAGATGGACTCAGAAAGCTGCTGGATAATGATAAAGTGATGGAGAACAGAGATGCAAGGAACACTGTGAGGAGAGCCATCTCCTCCCAGCTGGAAAATGAGAAGCTAGTAAAGCTGCAACTCAATGCTGAAGAGATTACACCCGAAGCCATGAGTTTATCTGATCTTACAATTGAAGACATTAGCTCTGAAGTCGCTTTGGCCTCCTTTCCAGATGCAGCACGTCATCTTGTTTATAGACAGAAACCAGAGTCTCTTAGCACTCAATATTTTGAGCAACACAATACTTCAAGTCAGCTTTGATATTAAAGGAACATTTGAGGATTTATTTGTTTTGGAGCACAAGTTACACATCTTGGTAAGTAGCTCATTTGTCAGTCCAGCATGCCAACTACGTTTGTATAAGATTTCAGATTTCCAATCCATCATTTGTTACTTCGGGCCGAAGAACAGAACAAAGTTTATCATCAATGGCACTTTTCATTATGCCTTCCTCAGTTGTAACAAAAAATCTCTAAAGATCACTGGAACTAAACGCCCTGACCCCTATCAAAGAACTTGGGCAACTCTTGATTACTATCATGACATTGGGGAAGTGACGTCACTAGTCAACTTTGAAAATAAGATTGTGGGGTTCTTCTCAGGCGAGGAGGAAGGCAAAGAAGTAACTAGAATCTTCTCGTTTAATACCACCAGTAGAACTTTTTATCCCATCGTGAACCTGGACGGAAGTGAAAAAAATCTGGCTTCTTTCACTTTCAAAAAGAGGCTGTTTGTCATCCAAAGCTGTAGGACTTTGACAGAATTATATAGACAGGATGGATTTCTGCAAGCTGACTTTTACCCGCCACTGTGGGACATGCCATTGGAAATATTTGGAGCAGTGATGTTAAACAAAACATTTTTAGTGATGGCGCGCCTTGACAATGTCCAAAATCTACCCACGACTTGCCAATTTGGCCGCATTAAATTTGTTAACCTTACCAATGGTGCCAACATTTGTCAGTACATGGCTATTCCCAATCATCGGCTTAAAAAAATTTGAAATGATCTTTAACTTGTTTGCTCACTTGATTCAGGACTTAACAATATTTTAAAATTCATATTGTTAAAACATAAGTACAATTCAGTGTTACTAATCGATTATAATATCTCTATTTTGGAAATGCATTTCAGTTCAATTTTATTTTTTATAAGAGACTTTTAGTTTTCCTCACAGTTAATTTTAAATTTCAATACCATTTTAGAATGTCTTTCCAGATCTGTCTCAGAATTTTGTTTAAAATTGTCTTTTACTTTTTAAATTGCCATCTTTTTTTTTTTTTTAACATTTATTTTCAGTTTTTTTTTTCCATTAAAGTTTGAATTTTCAAATTTCATACAAACTAGCCATAGATGTTTCATCATTTTTTATGTGGAATTTTTCTATCATTTGTAACTATTGGAACATTTATTTTGTATTCAATTTTTGAAATGAAATATTTGTTTTGGTAATCTGATCTTTTTTTCTCTTGTACCATTATTACATAATAATTCAATGTGACAATTTACTCCATGCATTCATCAAATTTTCTTTATTGTCCTGATTTAAGTAGTTTGAATGGAACAATGAAGTATTTTTATGAATTTTCAGTACAAGATTCTATTATGTCTTGTCTTCCAAAAGTATCTGATCTACAATGCTTTTTTAGTGAGTTGATGTAGCTAGAACACTTTCTTCAAACTTTTTTCTATTTAAAATTTTAGTCTGTGTTTATATATAACACTGGAATGTATGAGAAACTTTTGACAACTCGGAACAATAAAGATTTTATCACCTCCTTATTTTGAATTTTCAATATTTTTTTGGTTTTTGTTTTTATAATATTAATCTTGTTTTGTTAAATTTGGACTTCTTTTTTTTTAACAAATATTAAAATTAAAATATTTCAGCCCAAATTTTAATCTCATTGCAATGGTGAAAGATTTGAACAGCCGTCTTTGAATGTAGTGGCATATTCTCTAATCAGCTTTACTAAGAAGAAAAGCTTTTTGCCGATAACACGAATTAAATATCAAAGATAAATTTCACTTGTAGTAGTTTAAATCCAGCCAGTCAGCATCCTTTTCCTTACTGCGAGAGATTTGGACTAAGAAATCATCTGTAATTCCGTTGTAAGACCCGAAAGGTGTGCAAGAAAATACTATGCTGTTTAGGAAAAATAGACTACAGAATGAGGGCAAAACATTCCTTCCCCCTACATGCACATGTTAGTGCAGTGAATGTCAGCTAGCTCTAATGCTATCTCAGGAAGCTAGGAAAATTTAACATTGACAGAACAATTAAGCTTGGTATAAACTTCATTCTTCACTGGCACAAAGACATCTACTAAATAGAGTAATTTAAAAAATCATCCTATATCACTGGAACATGGCTACTATCAGTGAAAAACTTTTTCATGAAAGAAACCTTTCCAAAACAGTTTTGTTGTCAACTAATCTCCAATAAGGCTAGAACAAAAAGATTTTTAACTTTTTAAATAATAATAACTTGGCTGGGATATAAGCAGCTGTGTCTTGTTTTAACCATCCTTCAGAGTTAAGGATCATTACATCCTAGCCCAAACCTCCTGCAGAGGGGTGTGGGGTGGTAAGGTGTGAATATGAGCACATCGAGAAAAGACAGTCCATAATGCTTACACCAAGACTATGTTCTTATCATTCCTGTTTACTAAGCAAATAAACTTGCAAACACACATGTATGTCACCTAAACAGAATCAATGCATTTCAGTCTCAATATCAGCAAATTTTATTAATATCATCTAGATATTATCTTTCATAAATGCATGATACAATATATATAAGTTTTAAAGTTAAGTATATGTTAGAATGATTTTTAAAAATTTGGAATAGAATGTTTAGATGAAATAATAGAAACAATAGATTGTGACTTCATTAAAAATAAAAAAGTTCCCAGGCAGAAGAGGCTTTCAAAAGACATAGCAACATTATAATAAAATGCTTTTAAATTTCAAAGCAAATAAACAAAAAATCTTTAGAATGTCTTATATTGGTCAATCTATAAATATAATTAGGACTTGATAGGACATCATGACAAAAATGAAATGACAATCACAAAATGTGTAATGCCTTCGACTGCATATGTAAATCAAAGTCAAAGAAGACAACAATAGCAAGACCTCTATTTGTTTATAACATATCAGTTGTAGCTTCAATATGTCAAAAATGGTGAACTGTTTTGTTGTAACCTACACACTTTTTTTTTTTTTTTACTTTTTCTGAACATTAAACAAGAAACAACCAAAACAAAACTTTTTCCAGCAGGCTTTAAAGAAGAAAAAAAGTGACAAACAATAATTGAGAGTGAAACAAAAAATAAATAAGTACTATAAATGTGTCAAAAATATAACTTCTATGATACAATTTAATATATATATATATAGAAAATGTGTTTAAAAATGAACAATGTACACTGTTTTCTTATTAAAGCTTCTGAACATTGAAACTCTCAAGCCAAATTTTTGTTTTTTCAGTGAATAACGAAAAAAAAATAATGAAAACTTACTTTACAGTTTATACTCCATCAACTTTGTTATAAAATGAACAAAGCTTAACTATTAAGAACATTACTGCTACAGATTAGAAGGACAGTCTAAGCTGACCCAATGAAAAAGAAAGAAACAGATATGACAGCTTAGACTTTTGGGTATTTACAGCTGGTTAGAACCTCACTGTTCAAAAACACTGAACTGTGACAAAGACAATGAGAAAAGTTTGGCTCAAAAGTTAGTCACATTTACAGTAAAGATCCTTAAATTGTGTGATTTATAGAAATTAGATTATTTATCTACTGCATATCTATTTGATTATTACAAAATGCCTTAATGGGAAGGCAACTCATTCGGATTCCAAATGTTAAAGTTACAAGGAAAGTTTGTATGTAGTAGTCCTAGCATATTAGATAATGAAATGAAAGACATGTAAATAATAATAAAATAAGTCTTTCTATATTAAACTAAAACAAGTTACTGCATTGGCATAAATATTTTTAAAATTCAGCAGTGTTCCAATATTAATTAAAATATTACGTATTTAGAATGGCTTCAATTGATTAGCAAACCAAATTGATTCTGTACATGAGCAGAAATAATATCCCACACTGAAAATGTAGCGCTTTGTAAAGGTCTGCTCCAAAGAATGGTACTTTTACCCCCATTCTGTCCAGAAACATTGGCAGATCAAGACAGCCAAGATTAAGATTTTGGCTTCAATAAATAACGTTCTATTTTTATTTGCCAAGAAAAATTTAGCTCTGAGCTGAGGAAAAAAAAAACGTACTTAAAATATTTAGGCATACCAGTATTAGATTTTAAAAAAACATCTGGAAAAAAAAATCTCATTTTCAAGCCAAGGAAAACAAAACTAATTCTACATAATAGCAGTGTTTTTTTTCTGACTATAAAATGCATTGACAGTAGTTAAGGTTTAATGGAACTCAAATAATAAAAGATATATGTATCACTATCAGTCATCTTCATTGTATCAGATTTATATCAGATGTGAGAACCACTGATTGAAACATTCCTATTATGCTGAGTTTTCATTTTTTTTAAGTTTAAGTTTTATTCTCAGGCCATTTCACATGGTAATGCCATTTCTAAAAACTGAGAAAACAAAATGGAATGTCGGAAAGCTAATACAATGACTAGGATGCATTAGTTCTGTCGGTGAGAACAAAACAAATGTATGCAAGCAGCATTACTAGATTTATATACACAATAGAAATAAATTGTGAATGATAATGTTGGTGATATATATCTTTTTTTTACTTTTTTTTTAAAACTGTACTGTCTGTAAATAAGTATTTAATATATTTCTAATGTCTCTACTGAGGTACAAATGAAAACAAACAAAAACTCTCCCAGACTGTTTCAAGATTTTCTCTCAGTCAACTAAAATTCCAGGATAGAAAGATATGTTTTGGATTTCCAATAACCACTTAAAAAAAAAAAAAAAAAAAGAAAGAAATTACAGAAAACAATTCACAGTACCATAGTTTCATGCCTATAACCTGCACACATGTATCAATTCATAGTACCATAGTTTCATGCCTATAACCTGCACACATGTATCAATTCATAGTACCATAGTTTCATGCCTATAACCTGCACACATGTATCAATTCATAGTACCATAGTTTCATGCCTATAACCTGCACACATGTATCAATTCATAGTACCATAGTTTCATGCCTATAACCTGCACACATGTATCAATTCATAGTACCATAGTTTCATGCCTATAACCTGCACACATGTATCAATTCATAGTACCATAGTTTCATGCCTATAACCTGCACACATGTATCAATTCATAGTACCATAGTTTCATGCCTATAACCTGCACACATGTATCAATTCATAGTACCATAGTTTCATGCCTATAACCTGCACACATGTATCAATTCATAGTACCATAGTTTCATGCCTATAACCTGCACACATGTATCAATTCACAGTACCATAGTTTCATGCCTATAACCTGCACACATGTATCAATTCACAGTACCATAGTTTCATGCCTATAACCTGCACACATGTATCAATTCACAGTACCATAGTTTCATGCCTATAACCTGCACACATGTATCAATTCACAGTACCATAGTTTCATGCCTATAACCTGCACACATGTATACCCAACACAAATTACTCAATAAGCAAAAACAAAATCATATCACCTGCATGTGCAAAGCGTGACTTGCCGTAAATTACCCACACGTTAAGTTGTTACTCATCAAATGTGTCTCTTGAAATGCAATCGTGCTTCAGCTGTTTCTCTAACATATAATGAAACGTGTGAAATACGAGCCTATGGTCATATCTGTACACAGTGAACTATAAAAAGAATAAATTCCCACCGGTATGTCCATAGTTTTCGTCATGCTATGTTTATGATACGAGTTAAATAAATTTTTTATACCCCCCACAGCTGCCAATTATTTCTAAAAACTTGTATAAACAGCGGGTTATGAGCGCGAAATACGGAATATGGGCAAGCCAGTACAACTGTATTGTTTCTTTGCAATCTTTATTAATTAGATAGTAACATAACAATTCAAGCAGCTAAGCACACTTCAAAAAAATTAAATCTGGTCACTTCATAAAGTGTAGACATTTTGTTTTAAATTAATTGTTATTCTGGAAGACTTTGTTTGTTAACTATTGACTTTGGTGCAGGAACCTTTTCAAAAGTTTATCTTAACTTAAATGCATATCATTTTTTTTTTCTTGTAAAACTTTTAACATTTAAATAAAATACAACATATTAACATACATTTAATAGATTGCCATTTAGTATTCATATAATAAGGAATGTCAACAATCAGTAACAAAATTCTCAGCTAAACTATTCCAATCTTATAACGAACAAATAATGGAGCTATGTTCAGAAAAAGAGGTCATGCACTATATCAGTTTAGAACTGGATAAGGCTGAAAAGGCTTAGTCTGTCTTCCCACCAACAAAAGAAAACCCAAGTTATTATGAAGAACTTTTTAGATTGCTGTTTGTCAACCAGTTTTAAGTGGCCAGATTTATTAAAATGCATAGTTGTGATGAACTTTTTTTCTTCTTATACAAGGCGAAGCATTGAATTTTCAGAAAAAAATATTCCAATGTACTGAAAGATAGAAATAACCACCAACAACATATTTCATTTAAAGATAACAGCCAATTATCACATTGAATATTGAAATTAGAATAATCAACAAGAGGGTGTGGGGTCAAAAAAAGAGAGTTAAGGCAGAATAACACAAAAAAAATTAAATCCAGTAGTTATAAAAAGAAAACATACTCCCAAGAAAGCCGACATTTGTGGTATTATAGTAACTCAAATGAAAGCGTACATTTGAGTCTGCTTAAAAAAAAATTACATTCAAACTTCAAACAAAGCCATTTAGTCAAACATAACATAGAGTAAATACATAGAAGGAGATTGATCTATATCCCCCCCCCCCCCCCCCCGCCCCCATATTGTTAAAGGTTAGATTCAATCTTCTATCTCTGAATACTCTTTAGGTATAAAAAATCTCACATTTGTTTTTATTATTTAACTTAACAAATCTAAACCATCATCATCTAAATGATAAATGGACACAAAATATAGGACCAGGTATTTGGTGTACAGACACACTTGCAGAACTACTGCCAACAAATTATTTATTTCAAAAGTAAGATGGCCTTTAAGATGATGGGATCAATAAAATTGTAACAAAAATATCACAAACTGTAACAAACAATGTAGGATAAAAAAATACAAGTGAAGTTTAGTCTATATACATTTAAACATTGTTTTAAAAATCATGTGTTGTTCATTGTCAGTGCTGTATAGGTGAGATGAATTGTTTAATGGCACAAGAAAATATATGATCTCCCTTGAATCAACCTTGAGAATTTTAATCTCCCATCATGCTAGTGAAGTTTTAAACAAATGTTCTCTAAGAAGGCATAAGTTAGCAGCATCTTCTAGTGCTTTTGTGCTCATCACTATTTTCTATCAAGTCAATAACACTTCCCTTTCCATATTTTTTCTTCTGCTCCGCACTCAGTGGCAGACAGTACTGAAATATAAACTGAAAAACTTCGTCCACATTTTGGTTGGTTAGGCTCGAGGTCTCAAAATAAGGTTCATGTGGCATTTTCTTCAAATCCAGGTGCTCGTTGAGCTCCCTGGCCAGCTTCTTCCCTTCCTCTGGAGTAATGTCTCGATTGCTCTGGTCCAAAAGGTCCATTTTTGTGCCGACCACAACTTTCAGGCAGTCTTCATTGGCTGCCTCTAGAATGGAGCCGAAACGAGCCCTGTCAGAAAGAAATAAAATATGATTTTATATAAATAAAAAAGACATTTTTTTTCAATATTATTCATAATAAGCTAGTTTCAGTTGTGTTTTGGACGCTCCTTCAGAATTGAAGATTATTAGAATCTAGCGCAAAGCTCCCGCAGGACTGCGGTGCATTGGGGCGAACAGGGTTTGGCGTGTAATGTTGGCGTAAAACTAGTGTGAACATATTTTTTTTTCTATAGATATGATGTATTTTAATGCACTAATTTTAAGACAAATTATCTCATAGATAATTAAGATTATTATTAATATTCTATATCAGCAATTCACAAATATTTTTCAATGTATCATTTGCTCCAAGTCACACTCATTACAGTCAAAAAGGGACATTTTTTTATTTTTAACAATAATCACAAATCAATAATTATTAATAAAAGACGTATGCATTAAATTTATAGAATAAAGATTAGGGGCGAACAGGGTTTAATAAATTTAGATAGAATATAAGTTGTAAATTAAATATATGATACAAAATGTAATTTGAAAAACTATTTATTGATCATAAATGAAGTAGTTACATAATTTATTTCTAATACAAAGTAAGTTTAACATTAAAATTAAAGTATATATTTTATAGAGCTTGCTTACAAACATTGAAAAATATATTTTCTTTCCTATATATTTTAAATACTAAGAATTAGGAAGATATTAATTTTAATTATCAATGGCATTGTTAATGAAAATTTGTTGGCTTCTTTTAAAAACATTAAACAAGACTGAAATGGTTTGTTCAAAGGGAAATAGATTCATAAAGCAGAACATAGTGCATTGAAACTAAATTTGCCCAGAGGCTTTATCTTATCTTATATAATACAGACGTTACTTCAAAAAAGAAGATGATTACGTCCTACGCGTCATGCATTTAGTCATGCATATTAACCAATGACTTAAATTCTGCCAAGTCACTGGTTTTTCTGGCTAGCTCAGGCAACCCATTCCATGCTCTAATAGCACTAGGGAAGAAGGAGTATTTGTACAAATTTGTCCTAGCATATGGGACGAGGAATGTGCCTTTATTTTTGTGTCTTTCAGAGTATTTTATTAAATTTTGTTTTTGTATTTGAAGATTATGGTTCAGTGTTTTATGTATAATTGCTACTTTACTTTTGAGTCTTCTGTCCTGAAGGCTTTCTAAATTTAGTGATTTTACTAATGGTGTTACCCTAGTCAAATGTGAATATTCGTTTGTTATGAATCTCACTGCTCTATTTTGTGTTTGTTCCAGTTTCTTAATGTTTTCTTGAGTTGAGGGGTCCCACACGGTGGATGCATATTCTATTATTGGCCTAACCAAGGTTAAATAACATTTTAGTTTTATGTTCTTATTTGATTTATAGAAATTTCTTTTAATAAACCCTAATGCTTTGTTGGATTTTTTTTATAGTTTCATCAATATGTGGATTCCATGACAGTTTTTCATTTATTATAACACCTAGGTATTTTGAGTTTTTAGTCTGTGTTACTGGTTTGCCATGAATAAGATAAGTGGAATTAATTTGTTTTAGTTTTTTTGTTACTCTTAACAACTGACATTTTTCTGGGTGGAAAGACATGCTCCAATTTGATTCCCATTTCTGTAATTCATCTAATTCTCTTTGTAAAATATCTGTGTCTTGTTTTGTTTTTATTGTTCTATATATTATGCAATCGTCTGCAAATAATCTGACTTTTGTTCCTGAACTAATGCAATTTGGTAAATCATTTATGTAAATTAAAAATAGTAGTGGACCTAAGACTGTTCCTTGAGGTACACCTGAGTTTACTGTTATTGGTGTTGATTTAGAGCCATTTATTATTACAGTTTGTTCTCTCCCTATCAGAAAATCTTTAATCCACTGATGCAGTGGACCGTTAATGCTGAAATATTTTAATTTTTTAAGCAAACTATGGTGGTGAACTTTGTCAAAAGCCTTGGAAAAATCTAGTAAGATAGCATCTATTTGTTCACTTTATTCTGAATGATGCAATAACAGCTAAATATTGGAGGTACTTGAAAACATATATTTAGTGAGAATGAACTAATGTGATAAAGAAATCAGTCATCAATGAATAAATAATCATTCAGGGTCATGTATGCTACACTTATAATACATGAATTTATAGAAATGCATTTATGAGGGATACATTCTGCTGAAATGATTTCCTCATTGGGAATTAAACAGAACAATCAGTACAACTGGACCAAGATAATTAGGCCAATGTGTACCAAGACTATTGGGCCAATCTGTACCAAGACTATTGGGCCAATGTGCACCAAGACTATTGGGCCAATGTGCACCAAGACTATTGGGCCAATGTGTACCAAGACTATTGGGCCAATCTGTACCAAGACTATTGGACCAATGTGCACCAAGACTATTGGGCCAATCTGCACCAAGACTATTGGGCCAATGTGTACCAAGACTATTGGGCCAATCTGTACCAAGACTATTGGGCCAATCTGTACCAAGACTAATAGTAGTTTGGGTACTTTTGGACCCAAAAAAAAATCCTTTGTCCTTACTTCTCTTCCTTCAGGAATGGATTGGGCTTTTACCTTATTCAATTTATCATGTCATGTTTTAACACTGGCTGGCTGGGGTGGAACTTTGTGTTATTAAAAAAAAAAAGTATCTAATTTTTTAGGCATTTTTTTTCCTTACCATAAAGATTCAAATGTCTGTGAGGAGTTTAAGTCAAAGGCCAAAATGGCTGCCCCTGCACCTCTGCAGTAGAAATGTGAAAGCCCTGAGTATCGCTCATCTCCAGCTGTGTCCTAAGAAATATAAAGTTCAGGTTTCATATACATTTTTAGCTTTGCAGTTAATTATTTGGCCTGATAACGTGATAAAGTGGGATACACAGAATGGAGTATACTACCAAAAAAAACTGAACATGGCAGTATGGTGAATCACCAAAGAAACAGGTTTTAGTTTAAGTATTTAAGGGTCTTACTTTAGGTTACAAATACTGTCCATTGTTTGCATGACTGTTACTTGAATGGGAGAGGAAGCTACTACCAACTTCACAGTAGTAGCAGTTCAGTATGGTAAAAAACAATATGGAAGAACCCTTCTGGGCTTGGCTGATTAGTTTTTTAATAGTTTCATTTTTTGTGACCTTTGTAAGAGCTCTCCAGGTGTGACTTTCAGAGGCCATCTGCTGCTGTCTTTATGCCCATGACCTTAATAAGAGCACTCCAGATGTCATTTTCAGAGGCCATCTGCCGCTGCCTCTCTGCCCATGACCTTTGAAAGAGCTCTACAGAGGCTGTCTGCTGCTACCTCTATGCATGACCTTTGTAAGAACTCCCCAAATGTCACTTTCAGAGGCCGTCTGCTGCTGCCTCTTTGGCTGTGACCTTTGTAAGAACTCTCCAGATTTCACTTTCAAATATCACTTTCAAAAGGGCACTTGAGTAGATTTTATAGCATTTCAATGAGCACCTCTTTTACAAAAAAAGATTGCATTTGGCATGTACATACACAATAGGTGTCTGACACAGCGCAGATGGTGAATGATAAATAGTACACTGTCTACACAGGCCTCCAGCAGAACATGGTTAGTAGTAAGATAGTCTAGCCTGCATATGTGTTTGAGGGCCAAAAAAAAAAAAAAGAAAATTTAAATAGACCCCATCGGGCAACTGCTTTGTAAGCATCAAATGTGGCAAAATATGCAGGTCACAACTGGGTTTGCCTGCTGAAATACATTAATGGAAGACAATAAGTAAATTTTAAATTTTTACTAAGCCTGAACAACAAAATCATAGGAATCTAAGTGTTCTCTCACCAGAACTGAGGATTAAAACCCTTGCTAGAGCCCAAGATTTTACACATATACTGGGTCATAATAGTGAAGAAAATCCTGACCTAACATACAAATAATATTAAGAGTAGGCCTGTAAGGAATGTAATCAACCCCATTACATTAGTGAATCAGTTAAAAAATGTCTTAGCTAGCAAGTGATCTCCAATATTCAAACCAATTTCTTTGAAAACAAAAATAAAATCCAAATGAATATGCCCTATTTGGCATTTAAAAAAACAAAACAAATTATTTTGCACTATTTGGCTTAAGATTTCAAGTTTATTTATTCAGGAATAAAGTTTTAAAGTATTAACCCAAAAAAAAAAAAAAAAAAAAAATACTTTAAAAAATTTTTATTAACAAAGCTTATCTAAGAGGAAAACAACAAAAACACTGCCATCTCTCTCAAAACTGCAGGGTTTATCTATACAAGACAAAATTAATTATTTCCCCCTAATTGATTAACTAATTGGTTTATTTTTGTATTGATTCATGTATTGTAATCCACTTTGATTAATTGTGCAAAATTTCACTGGAAAACAGAGTGGGAAGATAGAGACAATTTTTTTTGTTTTACAAGATTTGTACCCAATAGACAGAGTGAGTTTGAAATAAAAAAAATATTTTAATTAGCTACCTTTTGTTGAGCAACATTTTATGCCGCAGATACTTTTATAATTGATTAGATTTTGAGATGGCAATGTTTACTTTCATGTTTACTTTTCTAGCATAACCCCCCTCTCTAGAATGGTTCATAACTTAACTTTAGTTTTAAAAACATCAAACACCATTAGTTATTTTATCTTTTTTTTTTAAAAGGTGGTCTATTATTTTCATTTTACTCTACATTGTGACACAAATGATTATTATATCCCAGTGAATACTTTTTAAAGTAATATTAATGATACTGTGAATAGATTTTATGGACATATTACAATATACAATGAAATATTTATTAGTTTGTTTCTTGAATATTTTACATAGCAATACGTCTAAGCTCTTTTGGAATTCTCTTGTTTCACAAGAGCTAAAAATATTATCTGTTACACTGATCAAGACTAGTGTGTTATTTTAATGATTGTTAGATGAGCTAGTTTACTTCAAAAGACTTTAAAAAAAAAAAAAAGCACAGCTCTGTTGGTTCAAGAGATTGTTGTAGATACTTAAGTTAAAGAGTCAGACAAAACTATGTTAAGGTCATCAAGTCATACAGACCTTTTTTTTTTTTTTTTGGCAACATTATTATCACTTTGTTTTATTAATCAGCATTCCAATTATAGTCAAGCTTTTTTTTTAACCAATAGCTTTCTCACTATATCATTAGTCACTGTTATTTAAAAGTTAGGCAAACTGGCACACAACTACAAGTAAAAAATCTGGCAAATATCCATCAGCAAAAATACTTTTTTTTTAACACACTAATTAGGTCAAGAGGTTCCACTTCAAAATGTGCTACTCCAAGTCATTGGGAAAGAATAATACAAGCCTAGTACATATCTCAGCATATTTTTGGTTTCAATGTCAAATATCTTGAGTCTATAGAGTTCTCAGTATGAAATATATTTCTGCTTTGAAAACAACATATTTCATTAAGAAACCTCAAATCATAATGCATTAGCCTGTCTCTTCATTCTTACAGAATACAGTTTTTAGTATTGAACTTTTACCTTTCCACTTTTACCAAACAGAACTAAGATGTTCTATGGCCAAGTTGAAGGCCAGATGATATAAAAGAGCTTTTTATTGTAGTATTGGCCTTCCTCTTACCTTGTATCATGAGTATTGGGTAATGAAAAAAAAGTTTTTTTAAGGTGCAAGGGGGAAAAAAAAGAAGTCCAGAAACATCATCAAGCTTTTGTCAGAGTTTTATATTTTAAAAAATAAAAACAAATACATACCCAGACAGCAACATTATGTGGTCCCCATTGTTTTAAGAAAAAAGCTGCTCCAACAGTCTATAACGTAAATAATTGAATTTAATTTAATTAACAAAAACTTGACTGACAGATAAAAAACAGGAGAGAAAAAGTTATCTTTTGAACTAAAATATGTGTTAGATATTTTGCTTAAAAAAACAAACATTTTTAAGTAAATAAAATAAAAAAAGGCCCGATTTTTTTAAAAAAACACCCTTAGATTTTTTGATGGATTAAAACACACAATTTTTGAAAAAAAACATACTAAATAAGAAAAAAACATCAAGACATTCATAACATTTAAAAAAAAAATGTTTAATTAATAAAAAAAACTTACTGGATCTTTAGGGCGAAATGTTCCATCAATGTAACGACATATTAATGATGTTTTGCCCACATTATAATCTCCCAAGATTATAACTTTTAAGTCTCTGTAAAAAAAAATAAAGTCTTTTAATTTGACCAAATAAATAAATAAAATAAATAAAATAAATGAGAAATGGACGAGCTCTCATCCAAGTCACAAGAAAGATGACGCTTACTATAAGCTATCCCAACAAAATCAACACCTAATCTTTCGACTCAGGACCGGACACAACAGAACGCGACAACACATGTACTGGAAGCTCAAAATTGGAACCAGTGAAATCTGCCCATGTGGAGTATCACCAGAGAATGCTGACTATGTCCTCCAAAACTGCTCTCTTTACCAAGAGGCCCGTATAAGACACTTGCCCCGAAACACCCAAATAGAAAGAAAACTATGGGGAGAGCTCCCTGATTTTTAAACCACTGCGCAGTTCATCTCGTGTATTGGTCTAGTCATCTGAATGCTCCAACATAACAATGAGAATGAAGAAGAAGACCAAACGAGCCAAAAACTACTAGCCATTTTAAGGATGACCTTCAATAGAAAAAGAGGGGAGCAGAAAGGCCATGTCCTCAGAGTGCGAGAACACAGTGTGTGGCTCAGTGACAAAAAATGCTAGGCTACATATCAAGGGGACTAAGTTTGAATTCCAAATCAAGCTAAAGTTGTGCTTGCTGAGTGCATATAGGCAGCATGGAAACCTCCTCCCCAACACATGTCCACAAAAGAGATTGCACTGCGTATGCAATCACATGAAATATGCACTAGACATAAGCAGGGATTTTTTTAAATTTCAAGACTTCCATCCACTGAAAACCCATCGATGGAAAAACAAGCAAAATATATAATTTTTTTAAAAATCAAAGCTTATATTGAGAGAAAAACACCACTCAATCACTGCAATATCTCTCAGTATTGCAAAGTTTATATCTCCTTAGCTTAGTACTTTTTCTATATATAAAACTAAATTAATTAATAAAACAGAAGTTATGAGGATCAACAACAGACAAGAGATCCCAATCATGCTACAGGGAGAGAATATCCATGATACGGACCACTTCACATATCTGGGAAGTAGAGTTGGTAAAGACGGCGGAGCTGATGTTGATATACTAATTCGGATCAATAAAGCTAGGTTTGCCTTTTCAACTCTTCAAACTATCTGGTGCTCTAAGGCATTATCTCTACACAACAAGATACGAATCTATAATACAAATATTAAGTCTGTCCTTCTATACGGTTCAGAAACTTTGAGAGTTACTAAAACAAATATGGAAAAGCTCCAGACCTTTGGGAATTAGGTGGCCAGAAAAGATAACTACTATCGATTTGTGGGAGAGAACTAGACAAAATCCCATAGCCCAAGACATTACAAAACGAAAATGGAGCTGGATAAGACACACCCTGCGAAAACCAGCTACCAATGTTGCAAGGCAGGCACTTGAATGGAACCAACAAGGAAAGAGGAAAGTGGGCAGACCCAAGCAAACCTGGAAGAGGTCAGTCATCAGTGAAGCTGAGGGTACTGGAATGACATGGGAGCAAATGAAGAAAGCTGCTCAGAACCGAGTTGCGGTGTGGTTGCGGCCCTATGCTCCCCTGGGAGTGCACAGGATTAAGTAAGTAAGTAAAGTAATTGATTAATTCATTGTTTGATTTTTCCTTGATTGTTGTCATCGACAATAAATGATTGTGCAAAATTGTAACTTGATCCAAGACTTTGAAGTTGAACAAACAAATTTGTAAAAGATTCCACCCTGACAGACAGACAAATTGATTTGATATAGACTTTTCTTTTTTTTTTTAAAAAAAAGCAGAGTGAGACAAGGATGAAACCTGAAAGGCAACATTTAAAAAAGACTTGCAATGATTGGTGTGGACTGGGAAGATAATGCAATTTAGACAGAAAAATTTTAGTGAATGACAACTAGGACTAGGAGCTAACAATGAGTGTAATTTATGTTCTGTCAAGATTATTAATTGCACAATCAGCAGAGTAATATTAGATATAGTTTTTTTGTGGGTTTTTTTTACATTTCAATTTGTCTTAAAAGGCCCACATGAAGCACAGTGACCTTTGAGAATAATAATAATAATGCTGGCAAAATTTTGTTGCTTGATCTATAATGAGATCTAACCAGGTCCCCTGGTTCTGGGACCTAGAATCTAGATTTTATACCCTAAAACTAACATATATAATAATAGTGAAACAGATTTGTTTTACTTTAACGATTTTAAGAACTTGCTATATAGTTTAAGAAGCATTTAATTAATTAATTAATTAATAACTTAATTAAAACTTCTAAGACTAAGGCCAAAGGCCTTGAGATTAGACTTGATTCTGATTACACACTAGACATCAACTCAGGCTTTAACTTAGGTTTAAAGGTCTACGGCCAAAGTCTGAATAAATCTAATATTAATTCTAATGATTATTTTATTTATAATAATAATAAAATCTTGATATTTAGAGCTGTAGATATAGACTTATTGTTACCTTTTTTATAAGTAAAGTCAGTTTTAACTGAGGTTTAAGATTTAAGTTAATTTACTTACGCTTTTTTCTTTGTTGACATTGTTGTCTTAGATCCTGATGCCGATCTAGATGAATAGATCTGAACTAGATCTTGATCTAGATGACTAGACTATTTTAGACCTAAAGTAGAGCCTAGCGTCTAAAGTCACTAGATCAAAAGATTTTCAATCTTTCAGTAGTCAGTCTTCACACTTTAGTCATTGTATTACTTTGGTGTCTATGAGTTACAGAAGTACTGATTTCTGATTTAATATATTAATAAGAAGAAAAATAAAACTAGAATATACATCTAAAATTCTAGACATTACTCCTACAGTATCTACGATCCTGCTGATATTTTCTGTATATTCAAACAAGTTGGTGATGAGTTAAAAACTAGTGAGCTTACTCCACTGGCTTTATCTTAAAAAGAATACCTCAACAAACAGGCAATGGAGAGGTTTTAGCTATACTGCATGTTGGACGTCAACGCCCTGGATCTTAGAGAAAGGCAGCTAAACTTCTTCCCCAATGTGCTGAATGAATGAATTGATAAAATAGGTCTGAAAATACATCAACAAATCTATATCCAAGAAAATAAAAGGTGAATCGCATAATTAAAGATGAAAAAGCTTGCCATATTAGACAAAAATTTAAACCACTTATTCTTTCAAGGAGTAATTAGGATCACTACTGAAATGTTAAGTGGAGAAAATAAAGAATCTTTTCTATCATCTATTCCTGTCTCTGACCTCCCTGACTCTTGATAAATTTTTCATAGGTGAGATTGAATAGATAAAGAATAACATGCCATCCCATTTATCACAGCTTGACTCCTGTTCAATCTTTCAAAATTTTCCTTTTTGCAAGTTTCAGTGTGTTTCTATACTTAAAAGCAAAGTTATAAACAAAGAAACTATCGACAAAACAATCATAAGACCAGTAGTTATGTATGCAAGTGAAACCTGGAGGCTGACAAAAACAACAGCGCTGGCCTGGGGCGATTTGCGTCGGCTGACTACACTGACACCACTACCCCAATCTGTGCTACCACCAGGTTTATAACATTATACTATATATATTATAATTATATATTTATTATAATATGTCTAGATCTATTCTAAGATCTAGCTAGATCTATAAATCAATTAAATCAAAAACTAGACTCTCTAGATCTATATTAGTATATTAATATACTTGTCTCCAGATTAGCAGATAGATCTACTCTAGAACAAATTTGAAATTACATCTAATAGGTTACTTTTACTTTATCATTATGCTCATTATGTGATCTGCATGGCATAGTTACTCATAGTATCATAGTCATAGTAATTTTAAGTAAATAGATTAATTAAAAATTAATATTTTCATTAGTCGATCACTCGATGATTAGGATTTTAATTATTTTTAATCTAGAAATAGAATCTAGTCTAGAGTCGTCTAGCTACTGTCACTAAAAATAATATAGATCTACTTAAATCTACTAACTAAGCCTAAGCAGCTAGTATAGGTACAGTATAGCCTAGTATAGGCTATACTAGTCTGTAGTGCTAGTCATAGTCCTATAGCCTAGGCCTATACTATACTGAGTATAATAAGACAGTTATAATAACATACTTATTATGTAACTTAATAACTTATAGTCTAAATATTATTTTTATTATAATACTATATAGAACTAGAGTAGATTGTCTAGATTAGATATACACAGTTTATTATACAAATACAGTGCATACACTATGATACACCTATTAATAAGCCTTTTATAAGGCTATTATGTCCTATCTATACTATATATAGATTGTATAGATTATTATTATAGATAGACCTAGATTATTCTAGATTTAATTATCTAATGGTAATAGTATAGATCTATTATAAATATAATTACTAAATTAGATCTACAAGATCTAATTACAAAAAAACTTTGAGTGAAGATCTGCCCCCATCAACAATAACAATTGACTCAAATGTATTTGCGGAAATTCCGATCTAGATCTATATCCCGTGGTTATGTCACAAAAAGTAAAGAAAATGTGTACACTTTATGTACGATGATTTGATTTCATGTTCTGTACGAAACTTTTATTCTTGATAACTCTCCATAGATGCTGTAGAAAAGTCATATTTGATTGGGGTATTAGACTATATTTACATCCTACTATATCTGGTTTTACTGCAAAATACTTTTGTAGTAGTGAGTTAATCTATGTGGAATAAACGTTTGTAGAGAGCACTGTACTGTAGCTTAAACATTTTATAGGATTTTTTTTCTTCTAACCTGTAAAAACGTGGAATCTAACTAATAAATTAAAATATGTTGATTTTTTTTTCCACAACTTTTCAAAATCTTTCTCGATCCTACTAGACTAAGATTTAGTAAGATCTATATAGGCCTAAATCTAGATCTAGAGTCTATATCCATCCATCCCAGTGGCGCTACATTCCATGGAGGGTCCTGGCTTGTTTTAGCACATCTCTCCATTCTTGTCTATCCTGTGTTTTACGTCTCCATGCCCGGACTTTTAGCTGTTGTAGATCTGCCTCTACGTCATCAAGCCATCGTAGTCGTGGTCTGACTTGCGGTCGCCTGCCTTTTGGTTTTTGCCGGTGGACAATCGTCAGCTCTTCAGTGAATTGGGTTAGCGTACCTGCTATAGAAAGGTATAGCATGTTCCATGTAGCAAAACAAAAGTCATGTCCATTCCAGGCATAGGTCGTTTTACGTTGTGATCAGTCCGGTGTTTTAGTTTCGTAACAATAATTTTTTTTATATGACTTGGTTGTTAGCTTGCGCAAAACCATCTGGGGGGGGGGGGGGGGGCTGCCCCTTTCAGCTCTCTGGATAACTGCCTTTATTTTGGGGTCAGGTGCCCTAGCCTTTGTGGACCCCTCCACTTCCTGCAAGGCAGCAGGTTTGATTTTGGCCCATCCCCGGTATTTTATTTTCCCGGTACCCACCATATCTGGAAGGGATCCCCTATCCGCCAACTGGGGAGGCGCTCGATGGGCGCTTTAAAACTCCACACGAGTTATCGATTCTACTAATCTATCCTAAATATGCTGATCAATGATGAAGAATTGTAGATCTATCTATCTGCCTGGAGCCTATATTTTTCTTATTGAGTAGACCTATTCAAAATAATATAGATATCTAGAAGTCAAAGTAAGTTTGACATCTTTACCTTCTCTTCATTAGCCTATATTTCTCAATGCGGAACGCCCATTGTGGCTGTTTTATCGAGACGACCGAACCGACAATCCAGCGAGCATACTACACAACCAGGCAGCCATCTTGATCAACAAGAAAGAGCACTTTTACTGTTTTCCTTAAAACACGCCGGTCACTACGTTAGTACATTAACTTTTACAGTTGCACATCCTATATTATACCAGCAAATACATAGAAGGGCCGCATATTTATATAGGAAGATCTCTCTAGTGACACTCTAACTAGACCCATCAGTAACGGTTATCGTCTCGAGAACTAGGCTTTCTCGGATCCTCACCAAGTGCAATAGATTAGTTCTCGGTCTCGGGTCTATAGGGCTACAAGTTAAAACTGCAGATGTTTCCCTGATAGTCTACATATGTTTTCTTCAAGAACTATTCCATACGATAGCCGATTCGAGGCCGGAAAGCTTGACTTATCACAGACCAGCTATCCAGATGTCCATTGAAGATAACATTAGAGATGTGCTCGATAATGCTACAAATAGGCCTGTCTGCAGAGAAAACGCATCCTCTTCTCCTCTGCAATGATATTTGCGTGCCAATAATGTAAATTTTGTTTTAATGAAGTGGCATTTGCCACCGTTTGGGAATGCTTATCATGACCTTTTAAAAATACAATACTAGGTACTAGGCCTACTTTTGTTTTTTTTAAAGCAGTCACTGCACAGGAGCGGGAATACCTTTCATTAACAATGCGTAGGCACGACCTATTCTGAAGCATGAATGAGAATTAACATAATTATGCGAGAAAGTTATTTTAAAAGACTTAATTATTAAAGGGTATATTGTTTAACGCCAAATTCAATTTTAAACTAGAAACTAGTCTAGATCTAATAACAATTTGAAGTGAATAAAGCTTTCGAAAGAAAATAAACAATTCGCAATTTTAAGTTCCACTGTGTTTACAGCAATTACTTCCGGTACTATTTATCATCAAAGAAAAATTTATGCAGACCTCTACGACTACGGACTAGATTCTAATGCCACTAATGGTCATATAGATCTGGTCTAGTTAGATCTAGATCATAGATATAAGGAAACCTGGTTTTATTTTGACCTAGAGATGACAACAATTCTAAATTAGACCTAGAGATTGTAGATCAAGTTGTAATATTTCTTTCCATCTTTTTCTTTGATCAACTCAAACTTCCAACCAAGACGACCAAGTCCAAGTAAATTGAAGCATTGAAGCTAGTCTTATAAGTCTCTAACTTAACTAGATACTAGATAGATAATTAGATTCTAATTAAAATTTAAGTAAACTGAGTAAGACTAAATAACAAGACTAAGTCTGTCTAAGCTAGTATAATAATAATATATCTATATTTATATTATAATCTAGATTTAGATCTAGGTAATTTATGATCTAGAGTACATATATATGACATGATAATATTATAATTATCAAATAGAATACAATAATAATAATTTTTTTTAATAGATATTAGATCTTATATTAGTAATATTATAAATTAATAATAATTAATTTTATAATAATAATAGATATAGATTAAAATCATTATTAAATTCATTAAAAAAATAAATAGATCTACTTGATCTAGAACCTAGACTATATCTCTATAATTTACTAAATTAGACCTAGATCTAGATCTAGTAGATCTATTACTATATTATAATATCAGATAATAAATGGCTTAATCGTTTATGATTGTGATAGAATAAAATCATTTCATGAAATGAGTATAACCATGATGCTATATTATATATTATAATATATATATCTAATTTTAAGTGGTAAACTTCTAAAAGTGGCATTTTTTTTTTTTCTTCACCTGACTCTGATTAGGCAGGACTTGATTCTTTTCTTATGTAGATCTATATAGTTCTTAATCATTATCAATGATTAATGATGTTTATAAGTCATAGATCTATGTCTGAGTCAGTGGTAAACAGCAAAATTTCCTGTCTCTAATTCTCATTGTGTTTGTTTGTCATCATTTTTATTTTTGTGAGCAGTGTGTCTGTGTTTTGTTGAAAATAAATATATTGTATAAATTAAATATATATATATATATATATATATATATATATATATATATATATATATATATATATATATATATATATATATATTAATTCCCTGTTAAGTCTAAATGGTCAGATGTACTATTATAGTACATATATATAATATTTTATATGTGTGTGTGTGTCTCAGCACTTTTTAGTTTTCTTGAAAATTTGGATTTGTTAACTATTGCTTTACATTAGTTAGTTCTCTTGGGTAAATCTCTTAAACCTCTGTTCTAAGAAAATCTCTTTGATATCTGTATTTCCATCCATCCATCCCACTGGCGCTACAGCCCATGGAGGGCTCTGGCCTTTCGTCTCCACGCCCTAACCCCAAGCTGCTTCAGATCTGCTTCCACATCATCTATCCATCGCATTCGGGGTCTGCCTTTGGGTCGTCCGCCAGTATGTCCTGAATCATCATCTATTACTCTTGATTAAAGGTTTACTGCCTTTAAACATGCCTTGTTTTGCAGATCATTCTTGATAAATATTTTGGAATTCTTCCATCTTTTATTTTTGAAACAAACATGGTCTGTTCTTAAGAGATCTAGACTCTAGTGAGGATTTATATTAAAATAATATTACAAAATTAGATATTACGGAATATAGAATTTGTTATCTTTTTTTCTAGTTATGTAAAATTTAAAATGTAAAGTCTAGTAGGATGAAATTGGCCATGAAATTTAGATAGAAACATATTTATTGTCTTATAAAAAAAAGCTCCCCATTTAAGTCATGTTTCTATGGCCAATTGTTAACCAAGGTGTCATGTGGCTGCCTGGATGATTATTAACCACCTTTACGTTCCCCTACAAATCTAAGTTACCCATTTGTGATGAGTGGACTCAGGAGTGTACTAAAATTCAAATCACAGAAATTTTAACATGAGAACCTTCGGTTCGGAAGTCAAGCTTTTTACTACTCCACCACCACACCTCCATTCTTTTCTCATAGTTTATAAGAATTTCTTATAGGTCTGATACAATACCTCTTTTGCTTATCTGTTCTTTATTAATTATTTTTAATTTCTTCCTCTTTTTTTTATTTTCAGATTACACTTTTTAGTAATATCTTACTAAACTGCAGATATCATGGGTCAAGCTGGTTCTAAACAAGAAATGTTCTGGGAAGCTTGTGGTTTTGGTCGAGCCCACCTTGTGCAGAAGTTTATTGAACATGGCATCGATGTTAACTGGGTGTCCTCTATAGTAAGTTTATTATTTTAAAAAACTTTTTTTTTTTTCAAAAAATAATGACACTTTATAAAAAAAAATCTTTTAATCTTTTAAAATGTTGTTTTTTCTTTATTATATAAATGACATATGCCACTTTTGTAAAGAGATAAATGTTTTGACATTTTTGATTGCTTTTATTATCCAACTATAACTTTTAGTTTTCATTATGTAAAATTAACTGTGCTCTTTTCTGATTTTAAATAATTTGGTATTAATAGTGCACATGTGCCATAAACTATGTTGCACGCTCATTTCAGCACGGCTGTAGCCCCATTCATGTAGCGTCACAGGGGAAAGCAGATGTTGTACAACTTCTGATAGATGCAAGTTGTGATCTTTCTGTAGTGGATTCAGTAAGTTCATTTGATTGCTAAACCAATATAGTTGTTTGTGTGTACCAAAAAAGATTTTCAGTCTCAGTTATCTTTACTTCACCAACATCATCATGGGTAGATATTTAGAGAAAGGTGGATTCTGGAACCTAGTGCTAGCAGTTAGAGAAAAGTGGATTCTGGAACCTAGTGCTAGCAGTTAGAGAAAGGTGGATTCTGGAACCTAGTACTAGCATTTAGAGAAAGGTGGATTCTGGAACATAGTGCTAGCATTTAGAGAAAGGTGGATTCTGGAACCTAGTGCAAGCATTTAGAGAAATGTGGATTTTTGAACCTAGTGCTAGCATTTAGTGAAAGATGGATTCCAAAACTTTGTCCAAGCATCCAATTCCTGGTACAAGCCATATTATCCATCCAAATACATTTTCTAGACCTTTGAAACGTCAGAAAAGTATTCTTGGCCATGTTGTTCAAAACTGTGTTGAAACTTTTCACTATTTTCTTAGACTTATACAATGGAAAATTTTACTGACTGACTCATCACCATTAATTACTTAAAGGGCTATCCTAAATTATAAAACTTGGCTTAGAAAATCTTTAGTCTGCCAGGGATGATGTTTATTGTGAACATAAACAATAAAATGTAAGAATAATTGTGTGGTTTAAGATCAGAATCACTAGTACTGTATGAAAAAAATTACAATTACATTGGCTTTTGGTATTTATGCTGCCTGATTTCTCTGTAAGTATGGAGAGTTTTATTGTTCTATTGATGGGTACAAGATAAGAATATCTTATTCTTAAAAGCTAAAACATATGACAAAAGAAATAAATACATGTCCATCTTTGAGTCTTAACTCCTATTTGAGGATGCAACACCAACAGAGACATAAAAGACTGCTAAGGATATGCAACTGAGACAGTTAAATATTTTTTTATAAACACACAAACTCTGTTGCATCTTTATTTTTGTATAAGCTTATTTAATAAACATTTGATTTGATTTACTTTAGCAATATATGTTTGTATTCATGTGGTTATTTAACTCTTTCTCTGCTAATTGACGATACCAACGTTGATTTGACCTCATTTAATTAAATTAATGTTTAATTTTATGAACTTAACTTTGTCTTATATAAAAAGAGCATGCATTCCCCGTTAATTATATACCAAGTAAAACATTTTCTAATAACAAACGACAAAACTATTTAAGCTTTATTTTAACAGGGTAGTGAAATAGTAATGGGCAAAATGAAGAATTCCTTTGAAACGTGGGAAAATAATTACGGAGAGAAAGAGTTAAGTTACAATAGAATTCCATACAAACATTGGGGCTCATAGTATTGAAATGTATACCAAGCAACTAGTATTAAGATAAAACTTTTTTTAAAAATGCCTTTTAAAATTAAAATCAGTTTTGTTACTCCTGTGCAGAGAGGAAATACAGCTGTCCACCATGCTGCCATGCAAGGTCATGCTGACATTATCCAGATGCTAGTGGATGCAGGTGCTGATATCAATGCTCAGGATAAGGTGATTAAATATTTTTATTACCTTTCCCGTTTTGTTATGACAGCTGTAGATTTTGAATTTTCATAAATATTTCATTGCTTGAAGTTTTGTTGACAAGATAAACTGCTAAAGTTAAATGTATTTATCTAAAACTTCTAGATATTTTTTGTTTATATATTTGATGCTGCATAATATAGACTAACATGTAATCACAATTATTAAACATTATATTAAACATAACAAAATAAAATAAATAATAAAAAATACAATTTTACACATTAAAATTATTATACATATAAATCTATAGTTTTATGTTGTGCTTTGCTTTGTTATAGTACACAAAAAAAATTCTGTAACATAAAATATTTATTGAAAAACTTATTTTACTGCTATTAAATGTTGACTGATATTTAAACCTCTGCTACCTTGGGTCTATACCTAAACTACAGGAGTCTACCCTGAGAAAAAATCAGGAGCTGGTAACCCTTAGGCAGCTTACAGCACACAGTGCTACGCTAACCTGCAACACTGCTGATAGAAATCTGTATCGCTACTTGTCATTCCTTTGGACACATTCATAGAGATAGAGATTGGGAACCTGCTGTGTGGGCAATATTCTGACCAAGGCTATTGCCCTTTTTTTTCATCTCATTATTTCTCTGAAATGATCCAAAGTTGGTTCATGACTGAGGGAGGTTATAAATAGATTGGCACATAGAAATGCTGATGTGCTTGTCTCAATTTTATCATTACAACGTACAAGTAGGATACTTTGTAGTGTGTGCGTTTGTCTTTGGTGTCTAAAGAAGTTTTGAACATTTTAATTTTATTATTAATGTGTCTTTTAAAACTTTGAATTGGAACAGAATGGCTGGACACCTCTACACTGTGCAGCCTACTATGCCCATTTGAGAGCCGTTGAAGTGTTGGTCAGAAACCATTGCAATATAAGTATATTAAACAAGGTATGTGCCCTATAAGCAGTCCAAATGTGCTGTCCGCTAATGAATTCAAAATTGCTATTAGTTAATAGTTTTTAATACTAGCAATAAGAGGACAATGTACTTTTAGAAGTTAACTCGCGCCTTAAGAATTTTTTTTTTTTTTATAAATATGGTGGGGAAAGAGTTGAAAAAATGCAAGTGAGTTCTTCTTATTTTTATTATTACATTATTCAACATGTTATAAAATTACTTTAACCTTTAAGCAGAAGAAATCTTTGTGTCCCACAGTGTGACAGTTATTATATTGCTTAAGTCTTTATAGCCCACATTGTAATAGTTATTATATCTTAGAAATCTTGGTGGCTCACTGTGCAGCATCATTTAAGCAATTAGTTATGTAATTATTGTTGTGTTTATTCTCCCAACTCTAGGATGGTAGATCTGCCCTTATCGAGACAGCTCGCTCCAAAAATTATGAAGAGGAGAAAATTTTGGGAGAAATTGCCAGATATTTAATCAAAGCCGGATGTGAAGTTGACTTGAAATGTACAGATTTAGGAGAGGTTTGTTTTCGCTTGTTATTTCAATAATTGCTTTTGAATAACTGAAAGTTTAAAAATCCTATCAAGTCTGAAGATGATACGTAAATAACCAACATACAAAACTAAGTATTATTTTTTTTTATTTCAATATTCTTAAATTTAAAAAAATTTATTTTAAATCGACATATTAAGTTAAAACATTAAATTATTTAATTAATTATGTGAAGTTAACTTGAAAGGTACAGATTTAGGAGAGGTTTGTTGTTGCTTGTTATTTCAATAATTGCTTTTGAATAACTGAAAGATGAATTTAAATTTTAAAAAGTTGCATACACCCACTAGTACATTTCAACAAGCACTAAGTTATATATCATCTTTTTCTTTACCATCAGACTTGTTGTCCTGACATGGCTATCCAATAAAATGATAGAAACAAAAGTCTTTTTGGGTTTGTCCATTGAAATGTAGCAATTTTTATTTTAAATATTACAATATTACTTAAGGCTTCTTAAAGTATGTCATTTCTTTGTTATAAAGATAGCTACCATTTCTATTATGATAATTTGATACAATCATTGGAGTTGAAATAGAGAAGATTCCAGGGTCTCAGTAATGGAGCAGATACAAGGGGCTCCATTATAGACAAGATACCAGGTGTTCCGTAATGGAAAAGATACCTGGGGCTTAGTAATAGAGAAGCTACCAGGGTCTCAGTAATGGAGCAGATACCAAGGGCTTGGTAATAGACAAAATACCAGGGGCTCAGTAATGAAGAAGATACCAGGGGTTCAGTAATAGACAAGATACCAGGGGGTTCAGTAATAGACAAGATACCAGGGGTTCAGTAATAGACAAGATACCAGGGGCTTAGTAATAGACAAGATATCAGGGGCTCAGTAATAGACAATATATCATGAGCTCAGGGTCTGGTGATGTTTGTGAAGATTCCTTGCCTTGCTCCAAAAAAAAAAAAGAATTTTAAAGTTGTTATTACATATATTTTTGAATATTGTTTTAATATTTAATGATTCATGAAAAGCACATTTTTACCTATCTCTAATGTCAGTCAAGCTTTTTAATTCTTCGGTTGAAGTTTTTGGACGAAACCCAGTGTTAACAACTATGACTTTTTAACTTAAATATGTTCTTTGGGTCATTGTAATTTTTGCTGTAACTGTATATACTGTCTTCTTTGAATCCTTTTCCATTGATTGAAATTATTGAAGGTATAATTATTGAATCATTTTTTTTTTTTGGTCTCCAAAACTATCCAGGCCAATTTCACTGGACTTATGTTTGCTGCCTATCACAATCACCTGGAAGTGGCCTCGGCATTCATTGAGGGAGGTTGTGACCTAAACAGTGCAACTTGCTATGTAAGTCATTCACTACCATTGGTCTCCTGTTTGGTCTTGATAAAGGTCTGTGTCAGCTCATGACAGCTGGTCCATGTCAATAATTGTGAGGCATATTACTCTCTTCCTAAAAAGAAACTTCTTTTTTTTTAATCCCATTTTCTCATCAGAATACACCAGCCAGAATACACCAGCCATTAAACACACACATACACACACCATAACATATGTTCTCATGTATGAATATTTACTAACAGTGTAATTTACAGTTATAAATGACCTCTTTGAGATTTGAATCCTAGTGTAGGCTGGATTAGTTAAATTACAACCTTAGGGTATCCCAGAGTGATCCAGCTCTAATAGGGGCTAAAATTATTTAAGCAAAAAGTCATCTTTTGGTGACCAAATCAAATCAGTCTGCAGCCCTATATAATTGTTTAACTCTTCAAGACTGTAATGACGCTGACAGGGACCAGTCTTTTCTTATCCACGTTTTTAATCCCTTAAATGGTTTAAGGAAACGCTAGAGCGGCCATTTTGAAAGTTTTTTTCCCTCTGATACTTTGTTGATCTAAGCTGTTTTTATTGTTCTAAATATTTTTTTATGTGACTAGTGAATTTTTCGTTTTTTTGCATCAGACATCATGACTGACAGGCTTTCTGGCCGTTTTACTGCTGATCAGGCTCTAAATATCTTTTTAGATACGAATGATAGTGACATGAGTGACTTAGAGTTAGATAGAGATTCTAGAGCTAGAAAGTTATAATGAAAGCGATTTTCAGACTCAAGCGCGTCTGATAGGGAATTATTCATCCCTAGATCTAGTAAAAGTAGTAAACAAAAGGGGGCGTCGCCCCAGCCAGGCCCTAGTAGATCTAGAAAGAAACCTCACTGATCAAGTTTGACAAAGTTATGTTTTTTAAATAGATAATTGGATAGAGTTTAATATTTCATACAATAATAATGATTGAAGACTGTTGGAATATTCTTTTTTTACTTCAGAAAGTCAGTTTTTAAAGATCAAATTAAAAAAAAAAAATTTTTCATCTCTGAAATTACCTAATTTTTTTTCCCAGTGACTATCTATAACATTGAAAGATAAATTATCTTGTAGTACATTCAATTTCCAACAAAATTTTATATAACATGTAACACAGTAACACAGACTAAAAATGCAAAATACCTAGGTGTTATAATAAATGAAAAACTGGCATGGAATCCACATATTGATGAAACTATAAAAAAATCCAACAAAGCATTAGGGTTTATTAAAAGAAATTTCTATAAATCAAATAAGAACTTAAAACTAAAATGTTATTTAACCTTGGTTAGGCCAATAATAGAATATGCATCCACCTTGTGGGACCCCTCAACTCAAGAAAACATTAAGAAACTGGAACAAACACAAAATAGAGCAGTGAGATTCATAACAAACGAATATTCACATTTGACTAGGGTAACACCATTAGTAAAATCACTAAATTTAGAAAGCCTTCAGGACAGAAGACTCAAAAGTAAAGTAGCAATTATACATAAAACACTGAACCATAATCTTCAAATACAAAAACAAAATTTAATAAAATACTCTGAAAGACACAAAAATAAAGGCACATTCCTCGTCCCATATGCTAGGACAAATTTGTACAAATACTCCTTCTTCCCTAGTGCTATTAGAGCATGGAATGGGTTGCCTGAGCTAGCCAGAAAAACCAGTGACTTGGCAGAATTTAAGTCATTGGTTAATATGCATGACGCGTAGGACGTAATCATCTTCTTTTTTGAAGTAACGTCTGTATTATATAAGATAAGATAAGATGTTTTAACAAACAGAAAAAACAGTAGGACGTTTATAAAAAGGCTTATGTGATAAAAATAATTCCGGTAGAATGAGAAAAAAATTACGGTTTTTAAGAGTTAACTTATCATACCTTAGCATCAGCTCAGTGGATAAAAATGGAAACATGGTTTTAAGATCTGGAGCAAGACCCAAGAAGCCAGTGGAGTCTGGGGATGCATAAATCACCCTGGCCTGTGTTGGAGATTATCCCGACCTTATCAAAACTACTATAGTAGTGCAGGATTAAACATAGATCAAGTTTTGATCCCCTTCTCTTCTATGCCCATTGCAGGGAAGAAGAGGAGACACTGTCTCATAGTTCATTTTGACTGTTCCAGACTTGCTGAATTCCATTTCTACAGGTCTGGGCAACCACGTGCTCTTTGGCCTATATGGTGACTTTCACTGATTAATTTGTGTTTATTAATGAATGATCAAACACAGCTGGTATTCTGGTATCTTAAAAAACTTGGACATATGCATCCCTAGAGACTTTGAAGAATGGAAAAGAACCAAGCAGTTATAGGTCACACATTTATCATGATTAGTAGTAGTAAGCCAAGCACAGATATTGAGGTCCAATCATTCAAGTCTATTATATGATGTCAGTTCCAGAAATTTAAAGAAGGTCAAAAAATCTATAAAAAAAAGTTTTAGAAGATTCTTATAAATGTTATGTTTCTGGGAAGAATCATTTATGGAGCATATATAGAGGAAGATCTTATTGAAGAAGGAGTAGAGTTGAGTTAGGGGAGTTGTTGAAGTCCATAGATACAGAAGTCATTGGAAGTTCAGCCTATTGTTTATTCATCTCTTATTTTTTTCATTCTTTGTATGGATTTAATAATTGTATTTTTCATTACTGTGAATTCATAATAAGGATATCAAGCGTTTTATTTGAATCTATGTTCTAAACATGTGTTTTTTTAGTGACATATTCATATTATAAATTGGGAGTATCTTTCCAAATTTATTTCTTCATTTATTTCATTGGAGCATTCATATCATTAGATTAAAAACTTTCTCTAAACTAATCTATAAGAAGTCATGAGCTTAATTTGTTTAAGTTTAATCTTGAAGAATAAATTCTGTTCTCTAGACCAAGTGGACGGCACTGCACTGGGCCAGTGACTGTGATAATGCAGAAATGGTGTATCTGTTGCTTGATGCTGGAGCTGACCCAACAAAAACTGGCATGGTATGGATGTTTTCATAAATGTTTATTATTTCTATACATTTCTTTCTTTCATCAAGCAGTATGGTCTAAAAGAGAAGTTGCTTTCAAAAGTCCATACACATTGACAAGAACACTAAAGCCCTTCGGTAACACTTAAATTCAGACAAAAAATACTGTAAAGATGGAAGTTATTCAATTTTTTTTTTCACTTCAAAAATGCAAAAAAAAATTATTTTTTTCAGAGCGAAGGGAGCGTGGTTGCTGAGCGGTAAGAAGGGGGATGTGGTTGCTGAGTGGTAAGAAGGGGGTTGTGGTTGTTGAGTGGTAAGAAGGGGGATGTGGTTGCTGAGTGGTAAGAAGGGGGATGTGGTTGCTGAGTGGTAAGAAGGGGGATGTGGTTGCTCAGTGGTATGAAGGGGGATGTGGTTGCTGAGTGGTAAGAAGGGAGATGTGGTTGTTGAGTGGTAAGAAGGGAGATGTGGTTGCTGAGTGGTAAGAAGGGGGTTGTGGTTGCTGAGTGGTAAGAAGGGGGTTGTGGTTGTTGAGTGGTAAGAAGGGAGATGTGGTTGCTGAGTGGTAAGAAGGGGGTTGTGGTTGTTGAGTGGTAAGAAGGGGGATGTGGTTGCTGAGTGGTAAGAAAGGGGATGTGGTTGCTGAGTGGTAAGAAGGGGGATGTGGTTGCTGAGTGGTAAGAAGGGGGTTGTGGTTGTTGAGTGGTAAGAAGGGAGATGTGGTTGTTGAGTGGTAAGAAGGGGGTTGTGGTTGTTGAATGGTAAGAAGGGGGATGTGGTTGCTGAGTGGTAAGAAGGGGGTTGTGGTTGTTGAGTGGTAAGAAGGGAGATGTGGTTGCTGAGTGGTAAGAAGGGGGTTGTGGTTGTTGAGTGGTAAGAAGGGGGATGTGGTTGCTGAGTGGTAAGAAGGGGGATGTGGTTGCTGAGTGGTATGAAGGGGGATGCGGTTGTTGAGTGGTAAGAAGGGGAATGTGGTTTTTGAGTGGTAAGAAGGGAGATGTGGTTGCTGAGAGGTAAGAAGGGGGATGCGGTTGTTGAGGGGTAGGAAGGGGGATGTGGTTGCTGAGTGGTAAGAAGGGGGATGTGGTTGCTGAGGGGTAACAAGGGGGTGTGTGATTGCTGAGGAATAAAGCAAATGGCTTCTGAACAGAAAGGTTTCAAGTTCAAATCCTGGCCCTGCACAAGTCTAATGAGTACCAGCATACATTGGGGAAGTTAAAGGCAGTAGAAAATTGAGCAGGCCACATTACACCATCTTCATCACTTCACATTATCTGCCCTCATAGAGTGCATGTCTGAAAGGGGTACCTTCAATTTACCTACAGAGCAAAATTAAAATCTGGTTTATGTAAATAAATTATTTGTTTTGTAAACTTTTGAAAGTGTTTTGGAGCAATTTCAGGATTTTCGTAATTAATCTTGAACTTGTCCACCTAAAGTAAAATTTTGTAGTGAAGTAAAATTCTGATTAAAAGTTATAATTTTTTTTTTCTTGAACACAGAGAGGAGAATTGGCTTCAGACAGGTCCAAAGATGTCGAAACCAAAGAAATACTGGATAAAGCAGTTTTAACGTTCCGTGAAGGAGATAGAGGGGAAACTACTTCACTGTCTTCTGCTCATTCAATGAATGCTCAGGCATCTCTGGACACAGCCAGAGCTTTAGAGGTATGGTAAACATTATAGGTTTGACAGTGGTAGTGTAAATTGTGAATATTTCTGTTTTTAATGGGTGGTCAGGTAAAGAACTGCTGTTTTACAGTTCAAAGTCCTACTTTCAAAACCTGGTAGAGATGTCCTCAACTTTTATTATTGTTTCTGTGTTAAATGAGCTGAAATAGGATTTCTTACTTAGGAGGACTAAATGCATCTTTGTGGGTTCTTATTTTTTAACTGTATACCAAGCAACTAGTATTAAGATAAAACTTTAAAAAAAAAATGCTTTTTAAAATTAAAATCAATTTTGTTACTCCATAGAGTAGGTGGTGATTATTATTACTAGATCCCTGTGGTCGCCATATGTATATTCAGTTTTATCATATTTCTATTAAGTTCTAGAATTTGTTTAACCACTGTATCTTCATGAGTCAATATGAATTACTATGCAACTAAAAATGAATAAGAAGAATTAACTTTTTTACAATTACAATATAGGCAGGGCATGTCTGCTACCAATATAAAGCAGAAAAAGTAGAATTTAAATTACATGTTTGGAAGGAACTTTATTATATTTAGTGAAAATAACCAAATCTAATAATAATACATTGATTGGGAAAAAATCCTAATTTATTAGTATGAAATCAATAAAAAAATTTATTTTGGTTCTTTTTTGTGCATAGCCTCTTATAATTATTTGATTATCAATCTTATTATTATTATTATTAGCCATAGCCCAATGCTTAATTTGGCAGAACTTTTTCAGTTTTTAAGATAGAACTTAGCTTTTAAAATGGACCTCATTCACCAATCGTAAACAAACAACATTTAGCCACGTGGTGCTCTATCTCTTCTATATTATTTACGATCTTATGTTTAATTCATGATGGTTGTCATGTGACCGTTTGTTTCGTTGTTTTCTCAATAAGATCACGTGACTAAATGTTGTTTGTTTACGATTGGTGAATGAGGTTCATTGATCATACAAAATCGTACAAGATCTCATACCAGCTAATTTAATAAATTGCTTATACTATATTGTATAAATATATTTGGAATTATTGTACATAATAGGTTTACTTCTAATTTAATCAAAAACAACTTTTTTAAAGTAATATAACTAGTTGTTTGTGTTTTACAATTTGGGTATGCTATTAATTATCATCTGTTATTCAGGCTATCACATGTGAAGAGAGAGTAAAATGATTCTAACCACAAAAAAGACCAAATAATATTATAACAATCATGTATAATTGTAAGATTATATTTTTTGTTATTTCTATATGATTGGAATTTGTTTGATTTGGCTTTTTTTTATTACCGGTATTTATAAAAAATTTTATTTTATTTGTTTCCCTTAGAGCTTATCAACACATGCCAAAAACAGAGACATCTTGTCTGTGCCACTACCAACTATGCCAGCTTTGGGCATCGCCTCCAGATCTGATCCTAAGACAAGGTACACAAGAAGGACGGTCACTGAGGTTGCAGTGAAAAATGTCAATGCCAACTTTCCATGGAAGAGTTACTCTAAGCAAGGGTCCCCGAGCCCAGACAAAGATGGACAAGGTGGCGATGAAGAGAAGAGAAAAATGTTCCCTTCACAGGATGACAAGACCAATGCATTCATGGACTCATTGGCACAGAGGATTAACTACATGACCAGCAAGATAGCAATAATGGGTCAGACCGACCCCAAACCACAGTCGAATGGCACTCTGGAGAACCAGACCCTAAAGTCCTCCAATGGGTGTGACAGCCCAGGCGACTCAGGCCTGTCCACAAGGGTCTCATCTGAGTTAACCACTCCAGATGATGGTGTTCAAGGCTCATTATCTCTAAACCTCAAACAGGGTTCCGCTAATGATGATGACAAGAAAAGCCTTAGCCCCAGATCCCCAAGATCCACCTCTGGGACATCGTCAAAATTGTCCAGTCCAAGTAAGCATGACATGCTGGATGCAGAAGCGGATCATGATATCATCGAGGAAAGCCACAGGGGGTTCGCCATTCTCCGTGCTTTGCAGGAAAGACATAGACGCAGCATGTACCTAGAGGAGACAACTGTGGAAACAAAGGTTACTCCTGAAAGTGCAGACAAGCCGGAGATCCTGTCTACGGTGTAACCAATCAATTTCTTGATTTTATAATATTTTTCTATTATTATCTCTAGAGAGATGTCCCTAAATTAGCTCTGTATTATGGAAGTAATAATTATGTACAGTTGTATAATTGTATTCAATCTCATACCTAAATTGATTTTAAAATATAGACATTGTTCTAGGTATGTTAAGATAGCTTTGTAATGTAAAAATTAATTATTATTATAAATCTTTTTCTTTTTTTTTTTTTTAATATGAATTTATAATTTATTTGTGCTTATTAAGTTATGTCTTAAAATAACATATTATAGGCCCCTAACTAACTCCATTGCTTGCTGTTTTTTAAAGTCATATTTTGTTTGTCTTGAACTCAGTTCTCATTGGCAGGTTATCCCAATACAATTTTTTTTTGCTTGAATTTCTTATTTTTATTAATTTTTTTTTTCTTCCCCTTTTCTTCTTTTTAATTGTTTATTCATATTTCTGAATTCCAGAATTTGTGTATATTTATTCAGATTTGCATTGGTAACTTTTCACAAAGCCCTGAATTCGAATCCTTTTAATCATTTATGTTTCTTTCATGCCTCAGTGTACGTTTTATCAGCACTAGTCCTGCCCATGTGTCAAACTTATTTTTTTCTTTGTTTCTGTGCACAGCACAAACTGAACGACTGACTAGAGCTGCACCACCAATTCTGTTGTGGCATTCCAATTTTAAAAAACAACAAAGTAACACAGGAATTATTTCATACAAGTGATTACCTACTAACATAACTGAGAGTCTCAATTTGTCTGGAAGATATTAAACTATTTCGTTATTGAATCTATTCCAAAAAAGTTTTGAAAGTGCCAGAGATTGTTTCGATTGCTAGTTTTACTTGAATATTGCTGCACTCTATTGGTAATACAACTTTCATTCCTATGTTCTAATGTTTCTGAGCTACTTCTCTCAAAACTTTATGGTAACTTAAAAGAATTGCTAGTCTATTATTTCAAAAACAAAACTTTCTAGGTGAAACAAAAATTCTAGAAGGCCATCTAGAGTTACATGGAAATGAGTAGATTTCATTGTTTCCTTAAATCTATTTGTAAAAATAGTTGTATATATGTGTTGGAAAGTTTTCAGTTCTGTTCATATATAATTGAATTTACTTCTAGATAAATGCTAGGCAATCTAGTTCACACGCTTTTATAAACTAGATGGACATTATCTATTACTAGGCTCAAAACTACCGGTATGTCTATTTGTATTTATTGTTTAGTTACATGTTAGGTACAAAGACCTGTACCCTCTTTAAAAAGTTTTTTTTTTTAATGTTATCTTTCCAAAATTGCACTAACCTATATGAATGACACTGTTGCTATCTTCATCATTCCTGTTTGTTATGATACCTTGGAAGTTTCTAACACTGATGAACTATGTGACTTCTTTCCATCTTGCTTTCCCTCCCCCCTTCTTTTTCATGTATTTTTGAGCCATTTCTCAATATGGGTTCAGGGTTGCCTAAGTTAAACATTGTTGAATTTGCACAGCATAACCTAAATTAGGTTGTCACACATAATACAAAGGTTGTGAGATTTATTGTCAGTTGTAATTGTGGCCAGAATTTTTTTGATTTTAAAGTAAACCTTTTTTTTTAGTGCTAAAACATTTTGTACTTCCAGTCAAATATTTGATGTATATTCCAGTTTGGTTCTTTTTCAATAGACTATCTAAAGTCTATTAGCTTTTGGTGTGTATCTATAGATTGAAAGAAATGTTTTCAGTTTCTTGCTTTAAAATTGTTGATGGGGCTATTTCTGTCACTGGCAACTGATTATACTTAACCTTTAATCTGTTGAATTGAAGTTTAACTGTTTTTGTCTTGTACTAATTTATGAATGATAAATTATTCCTCATCTAATTAACATCACGACCTTAGCACTGTAAAACTAATAAGGCAAAGGTGATGATTTGTTGTGTTGTCAATGGGGGATTAAGGGTGCTTGGGATTTACAAAATACAAAAAATTTGCTATGCACACAAACTTCTACATATCACTCTTTAAGAGCTTTATAGCTAATGGATGTGGAACATGAAACAAATAATTTGTTCTGAGGTTCTACCTTCTGTCCATGAAGTAGGGTCAGTTGTAGTGTACCTGCACACTTTTTTTTTTTGTTTGTGTTTTAAATCATGAGAATGCTGAGTTTCATTTGGGAAGGTTGCAAGATATAATGCAGTTTCATTTTTTTCACACAGAAATCTAAATATATCTACAGAAGGCTATACACTCAGGAAAATCAATGACTCTTTATTTCATTTCCTCAACATATAGTCCTGAGAGAAATTTCACAGAGGTCGCTTTCCTAAAGTTGACTAAATTTTTTCATTGTTCTTTTTTTTTAAACTATATCAATAGATTGAATGTATTCAGTGGTAAGGAGGTAAACGCTTGCTCTTTACTGATACAATAATTGGGTGTCTTGATAACATTCGCTTTCGAGTCAAGAACATTGAGGTTTGATGTCATCTTTCTTCTCCTGTTGAAGAGCTGATTATCTAGCCTACATTGCTATTAAGCTTTTTGTTAGGCTATGTTAAGCCTTTGACAGGCTTGGATTACTGTCACCTCTTTTTTCTGATGAAAATATGAAATGAAAAGATGTTTATTCCCAGTGTTCGTTACTAGAGAGATGGGTTCAAAACAACTTTTTTACTTACATTTTTTGTTTCTCCTGGCTAGTGTTGTCAACAATGCTTTGTGATCTGTTGAGGGTTTTTTTATCCTCAAAATGATGGTGATTTCAATGTTTGCCTTTACTTGGTTCAGGAAAAAACTTGTATTGATGCAAGTTGTATGCTCATACAATTAGTTCCGTCAACTACAATCACTAGTGCAAGTAGGTCTTGATGAAAGAATTAGGCTTACAACTTACACTAATCCAATGCTAGATTCCATTATACAAGTAGGTCTTGGATGAAAGAATAAGGCTTACAACTTACACTAATCTTATGCTAGATTCCATTATGCAAGTAGGTCTTGGATGAAAGTATTAGGCTTCCAACTTACACTAATCCAATGCTAGATTCCATTTTGTGTCCAGTGAGGTTGAAGTCTTGGTTGAGCTTACAGCCCCAGAAGTTGTACAATTAGATGTGTAGACTATTCAAATAAATAGTTCTTTCTACCTTTAATTATCAGTTAAATACTCCTCAACTTTTTTTTCGTATACACCGCCCCTCTCTTATTAATATTTTTAGTCTAATCATTAAATATTTGGGACCAGGATTGTCATTTATGATTGATGTGTACTTGCATAACCAACAAAATTTTTGTAGAATTTCTACACAGAAAGGTAGAGTAAAAACTAACACACAAAAATACACTGATTTATTCTATTTATTTCCCCTAACATCCATGAATTTATTTATTTTTAAGTTCTTAAGTTATAGTTTTTTTCCATATTTATATTTCAAGTTATTGAAATCCAATTTTTTGGAAGAAGAATAAATTAATTTTGTATTGTAAAAAAAAAAAAAGAACATACTGTCATTGTATCTTAAAATAGCACATAATGTTTGCTGCTTTTTTGTATGATTAAAGCTTAAGTAAAGTTTTTTTCATAGGTTTTTTGCTATTTATCTTTATCATTTGTGAAGATTGTAAACTGAGTTAACTGCATTTAAAATTCTCAAGTGTACACTTGAACACTACATGGTGCTATATTTTATGTTGTTCATATGTATGTGAGAGTGTATTTAGTCCACTTACCAATGAAAATTGGCTTCCAGAAATTGAAATGATGATGGTTATATTGCTGTACTAAATGAATTTTATTATATAGAGGTTTTAAAACTATATATATATATATATCAGACCTGCATATTGTTGCATCATTATGCAATAGTTGTGTGTGTACTAAATCTTAAAATATCTAAATTATCTCGTAACACAGAACGTGTTTGTTTAGTCAAAATGAAATCTGTCCAAACCAAAAAGGAAAGTAGATGATGGCCAGATTTTGGAAATTGTTTTTAATGCATAATTCTTGGGAAAGTCTTGTCAGTTGAATATTGTAATCATAGAATGACTATAAAGTCAATGACTAGCTATACTTAATGCTAGCTGGTGAAGTACTTCAGACTATTGACTTGCTAGTAAGGAAATCCTACCAGTTATCATAATCTACTGGAGATTCAGGCAACAAAATAATCATATTTTTCACAAGACAACTTAGTTGTAACATATACAATATTCTTTAGCTAAATATGATAGCTATTAAAAAAAAAAAACAGCTATCTAAAAACAGAAAAGTAATCCACTTGACTTATGCTGGGTTTGTGTTTTATCTCCCTTTTCTAGCTACTGGTTAGTGAATCAGTTTTAAGAAATGTTTCCAAAAGGTTGTGTGTTGAGCTCAGATGTACAATGTGCTTCTGACTCTGAGGACTGATGTTTGCACTGAAGTAGTGCATCCATATGACTATGGTACTTTATTGGGCTTTTGGCGTTGATTAGTTAGCATTAATATTATAAAAAGAACAATGAAATCAGAAAAGAAGAAAACGCTTCACATTAAATCTACTTCTAGTTTATTGTACAGTTTCCGACAAAAGTAAATTTCTGCTTTGTGTAAACTGATTTAAAAAAAACAACTAAAGGCACAATCTTAATGCTTGCTTTTTGTCTCCTTTTGTTGATCATGTCATCAAAAGATTTTTTATCTTCAATGATATTATTGTTCGATTTTCAATAAATTGTTATTAGAATAATTTTTGGCACATTAGAAAGTTATTTGAATAGTTTTTTAAAAAAATGGACCAAATAGGAAAATAAATCATTGTAAAGTATCTGCTCTTAAAAGAAAAAAAAAGGAACTAATTGTACATAGTGTGAGTCTAAGGTCAAACTAATTGTTCAATTTCACATATAATTTAAATGCAAGTTGTGTTTGTATGCCTGCTTGTGCTATTCACTCAGGACTTTTTTCTCCTCACCTTGATCAAGTCCATTGTAATGCTGTTTTACACATCCAATTATGTTGCTGCATTTGTGCTAAAGTAAGGGAAGACAATCTTAGAGCACTTCACCCTTCACTTTGTTACCCCCACCCCCTCCTTTTAAATTGTCCACCACTGCTCAGACGTCAAGGATTCTATTGAGAAGTTAAGTCCTCTTTATGAAATTATAATTCTTCTACACACATTATGAATTATGTTTCATTTTAGGAGCATGTGGCCACCTTACTGTTCTTGTTTGTAAAGTTTAGTGGCAATCACATGACTTTCACAACTGCAGTTCAGAATGGCTTGTCCTTTTAATCTGTCCTCTCCTGTATACCATTCATTACTGAGATCTTAACTCTTTCTCTTTTAATTGACAATGCGAATGTTGATTTGACCTCATTAAATTAAATTAATGTTTCATTTTATTTAAAATAATTTGACCTCATTAAATTAAATTAATGTTTCATTTTATTTAACTTTATTTTGTCTTATATAAAAAAAAAAGAGCATTCCTTCCCCTTTAATTCTATACCAAATCAAACATTTTCTCTCTGGTAAGAAAGGACGAAGCTATTGAAGCTTTATCATAACAGGGTAGTGAAATAGTAATGAGCAAAAGGAAGAATTCCGGCGAAACATGGAAAAATAATTATGGAAAGAGTTAAACTTTTTTGTTCTTTTGTGCAGGATTCAAGAGACCACTTCTTCCATCCCATCCTCTGTAGTAATAGTTCATTACTTTTCTGTAGAACAACATTTTGAGAACCATGGAAATTCTCTTCAGCTCTTCGGTTAAACTGCTCATATAAAATAAGTTCAGGGGAACTGGCTGGAAGGTGTTGTTGCTCACAAAACATAGCTGTATAGAAACATTATGTTGCATGCTGTCATCACGTTAGATAGTGCATATTATGAACATCATGCAATTAGTGTTGTATGTCCCTCCCAGTGTACAAATTTCCTGGTTCATCCATGAATTAGTCTGCTCAGACACATAAATATTTTATATATATATATATATATATATATATATATATATATATAAACATGTATTTATACAGTGTATCAATATTAATTACTAATACTTTATTGTTATTGTATTTGACTCCTTTGCTTCTGCTGCCTGTATTCTTAACCTTTGGTAAGATAATACTTCAGTCCCTGTGATTTCAAGTATCAGTTTTTCTTGTCTAATACATTTTTTTCTTCCTTTAAGACCTATCAAACAACATAGTTTACAAGAGTAGCATTTTTTTTTTTTTTTTTTTTTTTTTTTATACTTTCCCCAACTTGAGATACTCTCTCGATTAGGTAGATGAATTCAGAGACATTCTATATTTTTTAAATAAATCTCCACCCTTCACTAAGATTTCTGCCTAAATCCATGCCTTATTATTGTTATTAATTATATTCATCTCATTTCTTGTCTATTATGCCATTTGTTCAGAAATAAATTAGATAATTTCTTTTTCCTCAGAGATCTAATTGAAATAAGTTAATTCCAAGTGATCATAATATATAAGAATTATTTCGTTATTTATACTGGTACTTTATATTTTGCAGAAGTACCGGTACCTAAAACTTTCTAGCATTTTGTTTGTTGGGGAAAGGCGTGTATTAAGGAGTCTTTTTTTAGCAAATATATTCTGTGGAATTAATTTTGTGTTTATAATCATTTTATTTGGCTCATTAGGAAAAAAGAGAGCAAATTTTATTAGTTTTTTTTTTTGTAATGTGCCTTATTTGTGTGTGATATGTTGGACTATTTATTTCAGTTCAATGGCAGTCATATTTTGTTTTGCTATTTATTTTTTGTTCTGCAATTTTGAAAATTTGGCAATTAAGTTTGTGCAATATGAGAATCAAAGCAACAAGGAACTCTTTAGGTATTGCTTTTTTTTTCCTTACAATTAAAAAATAATTGTGAAAGGTTATTGAAAATTACCAGGCTTTGATAATTAGCTTTATTGGTTAGAAGAATGACTAGGATAATTGTTTATTAATATAATAATTTCTCTTGATTTTCTAACAATTTATATTATATTTTAGACACTGTAGTGCTATTTATATGAATGTATGTTTTCTAGCTTTATGTGTATCATGTTATAAATTACCATTCTCATTTGTAGCTTTTTATATTGGTATGTAAACTTGAAAGGAATGCAGTGATGTTTTTTATGTTCATCAATAGCTCAACCGCATTCTGATATACTATTATATTGTTGTCTATATATGTATCTAAACTAATGACAGAATCTATCTAGATGCTAATAGCACATGTTCTTTCAAAATCGCCTGCTTGCTTTTTTCATTTGTGTTCTTTTACAAATATTAATATTGTTAGTTCATGGGGGAAAATGTATGCCACAAGTTTCATGCCAACACGTGTAAATGTTTTGTTCTGAGTTAGTTATTTCTGTTGTTTCTCTTGTTTTATCCACCTTCATGTTGGAAATTAGAATGAGAAATTTGAGTTGAAATGTCTGCTTGCTTTTTATAATTTATTTTAAAGTGCCAGTTGCTTTGAGTTAAACAGAGTAAACAAAGTAATTCTGCCTTTCTGAACTTAACTATAAATGTTAATCCTTTTTTTTTTTCATTTACTTCTAAATTTATGGATCCTGAGATTCTTCTTTATTTCCATTAATAACATTTATTATTGTCAGCGATTCTTATTCTGTATGCTAGGGCAAATTTGTACAAGTGCTCCTTTTTTCCTAGACCATGGAACAGGCTGTCTGAATCATCCAAGAAAATAATTGTCTTAGCAAAGTTTAAGTCTAATTAACATGCATGTCTAGATAAACACATGGATATGTGTTGGTTGTAATTATATTTGTTTTTTGAAGGAACTTTAGTTAATCAGATCAGAAAGAAAAGTTGCTTTTGAAACTTTATTCATTGACGAATCTCCATTTCCTCAGTTTATTTAACGAGTTATTTCATTATTTTTCTTGTTTCTGAAAAACTTTATTGCATTATTACAACTCTTTGTTATGTTGACATTTGATCAAATCAGCCAAAACTGTGCTTTTTTTATTTGTTCTCTTCTTTATTGGAAAATCAAACCAAAAATGTATCCATATTGTTTTCTTTTTCTCATATAGTTTTATAATCTGCATGATTTAAAGTTGTTTGTGTATCCCATATTCCAGTTGAATGATGTAAACCTATGTTTCAATTCTCTTTTGAGATTTCTTTTTTTTTAGAATTTGAGTTTTAAGCATCATTTGTCCTTTTGTTTATTTTATGATCTTGTATCACTCTAGTTCACTTTGAGGATCAAGTTTTATTTCCTTTTTTTTTTTATTTTGGTTTTTAAATTGTAAAATGTATCTCAATATAAAGTGTAACACTTGAATGTGAAACAAATACCAGTGTAACAACAGAACTTTTTTAAACCAATGTACCATCCTCCCTGATTTGTTTTCAAAGTTCAGCAAAATAGCCAGGCATAAAACTTAAGAATTTTTTTTTTTTACTTTTTTTAAAATTCAATATTTTTTTAATTCACCTATTTATTTGTAGAAAGATTGTATCACTGCATTTATTGAAGATTGATTTTTTTCTGTGTGTTGACTGCAATGTGTTCAGGCCAGTTCTGGACTCTATGTATATTTAACGTCATTCTTTTTTACATTCGCAGTAAGCCAGTTGTTTAGAGAAAGAAAGAAATTTTATTTAACACAAGTATGTAACTACATTTAGGCCTGCAATCAATATTTCTGTAACTCATTACCACCTTTGTAAATTGCTTTATTCTATGAATTGAATAGTTATTTGGCTCCACTTTAGCTTCGGCAGATTCAGATTGATATTTTACAATTATTTTGCAGATACAATTTTGTAATTCAAATTGTTTTAGTCATGGTAAATTTTTTTTGCTTGCTTTTGATTTCCCCTCTCCCCTCCTTTTTCTTTTTTTTTTTTGTCATCAGTGACAACTATCTAAATTGACTTTTCTCAAAGTGACTTGACCCTATAAATGTCTCTAACTTAATAAAGTAATACAGGCCAGCAGCATACTTTTATTAGGTATATATCAGGAATGACAAGATGGTACAAACTGGCACATTTTTCTCCCTTCTCAGTGAAAAAGAAAAGCAAAACATGCCAACATTGTTGGACAAATGTGATGGCGCATTAATGATCACATCTTCTATTTCTTTTCTTCCTGTAAATTCAAATCACTTAGCTTTTGTATATACACACCAATCTTTATCTTATAAGTAGAATCTCAGTCAGAATATGGAACAAATATTTTATTGTAGCTATTACATTTTTGTCACAACACAATGTATTTGAATTATAAACTGCACTACAATTAGAATCTTTAAATATTGTAGTCTTCTGGGGAGTTTATTCAATAGTTTAAATTTTGTCTCTACTAGATCTAGTATCAGTTATCTCACCTTTACTGTAGATGTCTTTTCCTCAACAATGTAACAGTTCCCTCCCTTGTATTTTTGTCTTTCATGCTCATATTGGAAATCAATAAAACTACAAAAAGCCATAGTTTGAACTCGTTCAAATCAAATGTGTTTGTTATTTGTTACTTTGTTTATCGTTTAGCTCATTTATTTCCCTTATTTTGGAAATACAGGGTGTCTTAATATTAATGCTTCATTTTGTTGTGTACAATCGATAATCTTCTTGTTGTTTTTACTATTCCTCTATTCAGCTTGAAAACAGGTCTAACAATTTTTCTAGAAATTTGACAGTTAATCTGGGAAAACTCTTGTTTGACAGTTATTATTTTTTCAAAATATAATCTTCAAAAATCAATTTGGTCTAGACAATCTTCATCTTGAACAGACATAACGGGTATTCCTGCTGTCTTTATTAAAGATGAATAAATAGAGGTTCAGGAACATTTTTCGCATCATCTTCTAGGTCTGGCTCTATCATTCGAAATTCATTAGTAAAAATTACTAAATTTGGAGATAATTTAGGACATAGGACTAAAATAATAGATAGTAAAGTAGCAACAATAGGACCTACATGGTTGGATGGCTGCCTTATCGTGTGGTATGCACCCTGGATTGTTTGGTCAACTCAATGGTCCCAGGTTAGTATCATGTCTGCTGCCAACCCACATCATTGTGCAGGAATTTTGGGCTACGACTCTTCAACTCTAAAGGAACATCCGAAAAATGTAAAACAAACGTGAAAAATGCCCAACCGTTATTTACAACTACAAAAACACAAACTAATAAAATGATCTGAAAGAAACTTTATGATTAAGAACAAATTTCATATGCTTGGACAAATTCGTACCAATGTTCTTATTTCCCCAGTACCATTAGAGCATGCATTAGTCTGTACGTGTAACTGGTTTACCATGAAAAAAACAGGTACATTTTATTTCGTTACTCTTGATAACTGGTATTTTTCTGGGTGGAAAGACATGCTCTAATTTGATTTCTGTAATTCATATAATTATCTGTAAAATTTCAGAATCTTGTGTTGTTTTTATGCAATCGTCTGCAAATAATCTGACTTGTATCTGAACTAAAACCAAAACATGGTCATTCACAGACCTATATACATAGGTCTATGGTTATAATTACTCTATGGGATCAGGATTTCCTGATGTGGAGAGAACAAACTTAATAATAAATGGCTCTAAAAAAAAACAATAAAAGTTAACTCAGAAGTAGATTTACTTATTTCAAAGTGAAACTTCCGCTTTAAATAGATATATATTTTGGACACTCCATCGAATTCTCCTTCAATGAACGGGTCGCTTTTTTTGTTTGTAATTCATTTATTTTTATGTTTGGAGCAAAAATCGACGTTTCGGGACTGCGCATGTCCAATTTTAGATAGTTCAGGTAATTTTTTTCGTTTTTCCAAAACAGATGGCAGTTTTATAGATTCTCGGTAACCATGTATGTAAAGCTATTGTTTTAACCTCCCCCGGCAATTCATACCCATATAAGGGATGAAGGGTATATTATGAGCCTGTTTGATCGTAGGCTGATGGGCATATCAAAATAAGCTTCCAAACATCTTTAGAAAGACATTCCAATTACATTTATACCGTTAGCTGTTTAAAAAAAATTAATAAGGGGGTGTACAACGAATAATAATGAATTCAGCTCATTCTCCTTCCTTGGACACAGCAAAATCGTAATAAGAAATTTATTGGGATTAATAAATCTGTGATTGTTTTCAATGAATAAGCTTGACCTAGATCGATATATCTATAATATATAATTTATGAATGAAAGAAAAAGTGTGGGCTGCTAATTGAAGCCAGAGACCATGCCTACTGCAGGTGATCACTCCGGATGAGCTGGCAGTGAGGAGAAGTATACACTCAGCTTGTAGTGTCACAAACTATCCAACAAGCAGTGGAGGGAAGGGGGAGAGAGTCATGAAAAGAAACGAACATCCAAATTATGAAAACAAGAAGAGGGTCCTTGGATGGGAATTAAAAGATAGACAGAGAGAAAATACTTGTAGACTAGTTGAAAATATATCATGTTTATTAAATTATAATAATTAATTTATAGATATTGTTACGATCATCAATAGTGCTAGATGTTACGATCAAACTTGATGCCAATATGTCACGTTGAAGCACAATCAATGATCGTAATTGCCGAGGATTCAGAAATAGTCAGTTGATAAGAGGATCATCTAGAAGTTGCCAGTTGATAAGAGGATCATCTAGAAGTTACTAGTAGACAAGACGATCTAAGTATATTATTATATTCAATGAAGAAACTTCTCTTCGTCTAAAACAATTACTTTAATTCAAAACTTGAAAACGCTATTCACAAATAATTACAATGGTTAAATGTACTTGAATAAAATAAATGATCTACACAATAATATAATTGAGTTCTAACACTAAACTCTCGTACATGTTATCTCTAACACGTTCCACACAAGACTGGCGCAATCTAGAATCCTTCCCGGGCTGCAAGGCCAACCAATAAATGCAGCTCAAAGTACAATAATTAATACTTTAAACCAACCATATTTATTTCAAAACATAATCCTGCTGCGTGAAGGAAAATCCCGAGCTAACTAAAATTCTGCCGACAAGCTAAATATAGATACAGTGTACGTGACAGATATATAATATATATAAGATAAGATAAGAAGATTTATTTCTGTCTGTTTCTACACATAGATTACATAGGTATATAAATAATAAACTATAAACGATATATATATATATTCTATATATAGAGTTGTTTTACATGTTTCGGATGTTCCTTCAGATTTGAAGATAATTACTTCCTAGTCCAAACCTCCCGCAGGACGACGGGGGATGGGAGCGGGCAGGATTTGAACCCTGGACCATCGATAAATCTGAACGACAGTCCAGCGCGCAAACCGCACGACCAGGCAGCCATCTGTTAGAGTTAGAGAGAGACAGAGAGAGAGAGAGAGAGTATATGAGGAAATAGACTATAAATACATATTGCAAAAGTGAATCTACTTTTTTTAATACAATCTAAAAAAAATAATTAAGTAACACAGATATAATTTATTAGCAATTACATAGTGGTGTACAATGACGGTGCTCACTGTCCAAGTGAGGAGAAAGCCCAAAAACTGCGTTCAATATAGGAGCATGAAGTGACCCACTTTATTTTAAAATAAAATCTTGACTATGATTGGTAATTCAAAGAAATACAGCTATTTTTATAGTCCTTTAGTTGCATAATAAGAATCTGCTTTCAGTTTTTATGTAAGTTAAACCTTCACCAAATAAAAAAATAAAATAAAAATTTGACCTAGTTCCCGTAAGTCGGTGTTCAGATATAAGAATCTACTATATAGATTTACATCTAGATTCATAAAAGAAAAAAAAAAAAGAAATAGCATTTAATGTGAAATATAAAATTTATACTAGACTACATCTTGACTAAATAATTTAGACTACATAGATCTAATAGATTCTAATTGATCTGTCTGTTGGAAGAAATAAAGATCTCTTTGACATCTAGAATCTAAAGTAGATCAACACAAAAGACAACTTGGTAAGAAAAAGATACGACAGTTGTTTTAAATCATGGCGTCCTTAGATACAGAAACAAGATTCATGAGTTGATGTGAAGAGTAATGTATGGTCAGTATGGATCGCAAACAATGTCTCACTTATTAACTTACCTACTTCTACGCAGAAAAATAGTATGAAAGAATGTAGAATATACTATATTTCATTAGCTAAGACAGCTCTACGTCTACTCTAGTCTAGATCTGCATTCGATGTTTCTTTGCAAGAAAACTCTAAGACTAAGACTAAGAGTGTAGTCTAGGCCTAGGAGTAGAGTCTCAGTCTACAGTCTAGATCCAATTGAATGTATTATGTATAGATCTAGATTTAGATCTTCTATGTCTATTTTAATATATGATCTATATAGTATATAGAATCTAGATCTAGAATCTATAAAAAATTATAATAGATGTTAGATCTATAACGTATATTTATTGAATAATAATTCAATAATAAAATATAAGTTCATTTGTGTTTGGGGTCTACCACAATTACAGATGTTGAATGAGCAGAAATATATAGTAAAATCACTAAATTTAGAAAGCCTTCAGGACAGAAGACTCAAAAGTAAAGTAGCAATTATACATAAAACACTGAACCATAATCTTCAAATACAAAAACAAAATTTAATAAAATACTCTGAAAGACACAAAAATAAAGGCACATTCCTCGTCCCATATGCTAGGACAAATTTGTACAAATACTCCTTCTTCCCTAGTGCTATTAGAGCATGGAATGGGTTGCCTGAGCTAGCCAGAAAAACCAGTGACTTGGCAGAATTTAAGTCATTGGTTAATATGCATGACTAAATGCATGACGCGTAGGACGTAATCATCTTCTTTTTTTGAAGTAACGTCTGTATTATATAAGATAAGATAAGATATAGACATTATTAGACATTTTCATTACGTCATTATAGATATAGATCTGAATTGTAATTGATAAAGCATACATTTCAAGAGTTTAGATCTATAAATAAAAAAAGACGGAATCTGAAAATTTATTGAAGTCATTTTCTTTTTACACGAGCTTAAGCCTAGACATTTCATTTTTTTTCACTCTTCACATGCTGCATATCCTCCTTCTTTATTTGAATTTGCTGATCAAGACTAAGTCAGCACACTTGGTCCAGTCTCTTCTTTGACATATGAATGTAACTTAAGTGTAAGGGGGGAGAGGCTCAACAAACACAACTCATCCAAATTTTTTTTTCCCTAGGTAGAGCTATCAAATGTCTGACTAAAGTAGACATGTCCCCCATCTTGGGTCTATGTTCTCAACCTGGCAAGTTTGGCCTAAAGTGTGAAAATGTCCAGCTTTATCACTTTACTGTTTACTGCAATTTCATATTTTTCATCGATTAAATTCATTCCTTCATAACTTTTGGTTTAAACACACAAAATAGCAGAAAATTAACAAGTTCTTGACCACCTCTTTCATGAGCAAATGTTTGTATATATTATATTATTTAAAAGAGACATGCCCTTCAGATTTTTTCCTTAACATATGAGGCTATAGTTAAAATAGCATTTTGAATTATCAATGTACTGTGGATCAAAGAGAGATATTGACTCTCAATTCAATTACTTACTGAGAGGCATTTTTCTATATGTATAGTCTGAAGAACATTTGTATGAAGTCATAAAGTATCACACAGAGCCTATATGTTTATGCAAAAAATAATTAAACAACATCGCAATGTCTCTCTTTAAGAATTGCAAAGGTTAAAGTTTCACAACCTTAAAATTAATGAGATTTTCTTCATATATATATTGTAAGCTTAGTTTTAAAAGAGTAATTTTTCTTTTTTGTGTTTATGTGTTTGTACTCCTTTGTAAGACTCATTATGTCCTCCCATGGGCGTGCAGGTGTCTTGTATCTCTATCCCTGGGAGACCCTTCTTCCTTATGTCTATGACCTAAACATGACTTAACACTCTTTTAAGTTTATTTACACACCTGGATGTGTGATTAATGTTTTTATTAAAACTGCTTTTATGTAATGAATATTTGCATATATGGATGTCTGCCTGGTGTTGTGGTGGTCGCAGTGGACTGTCGTTTAGATGGCCTTTGATAATCCTGGTTTCATACCCTGCCTGCTCCCATCTCTCCTCATACTATGGGAGGTTTGGACCAAGATGAAATTATTTTCAATTCTGAAGGAACACCGAAGCAAGAAAAACATTGTACAAACAAAATAGATTTAAACTAGTCGACCCACAGCATAGCATACACCATTATTAGGCCAATGCAACCTATGTAACCACAGTGGGCCCCGCACTTTCAAAGGACCTGCGCTAATTCTAGGTGTAAATTATTAAATTAAACCATTTTATAACTTATAACAGAATTCCAGCAGCCTCCTGATTTACCAGGAGCTTCTTGAAATCTCCTGAAATTGCAAAATATACCCAAAAAAGTCATGGAAATCTCTGGATATTATTAAAATCTTTTGAAAACTAAAAAAAAAATAAAAATCCTGTACGCGCGATGAAAAAAAACGTCAGTATGCAATATCCATAATTGTGGAATCTAGTGAAAGAAGCTTCTCACGCCTCAAACTAATGAAGAATTACTTAAGGTCAACAATTCTCGAAGATAGAATGAAACATTTGGTAATTCTTGCTATTGAGCGTGATCTATGTAGGAAACATAATTTTTATGATATACTGTATGGCTTCCCTACACGCAAGGGCAAGGCTCATAAAGTAATTCTGTAGGTAGTAAAGAATGAATAAAATGCAAGGGCAAATTATTTTCTAATACAAAGTCTTAATTTTCACTTATTATCAGTATCCCTACCCAAACTTGGCCCCACCAAATCCGTTTTGCTTAGAGCCCCACCACGGGGTTGAGTGCGGCCCTGCTTTTTAGTGAAGGGTGAATAGAGTAGATTATTTGTTCTCCTCCCCCCCCTTCCCTCTTTTTTTTTCCTCTTAAACTACATGGTGTAGAAATAAAAAAGAGCAACCTTTCCAAAACTTCTTGGTCACAGTGGTTAAGTCCATCTTGCTATTTTGTGACGATTGAATACTACTTGTTCTCCCCCCCCCCCTCCTCTTTTTTCTTTCGTTGGGTAACTCTAGAACTTGCAGAAATAAAAGAGTGATCTTTCCTTAAATTTACTTCTTGTCCAAACTCTTGAGCCATGAAGAGAATTATATATATAGATATTCCATGCAACATACAATACTGATGTCTATATAATTTTATATAATTTTGTATCTAGATTTACATCTGTAGGGTTTGAAATAAGCTTTTTAAATTTCTAGACCAAGTCTAAAGCATTAGGTCTATCAATTTATTTGATGAAAAAAGCAGATAAAATTAATCTAGATTATCTAAAGGGCTTTTATTATATTGACTTCATTGTGGAATTATGAAATATTTAAAAATGAATTTTATTTGTATCTGTATTTTGGTTGATAGTAAAGCTGATTTCCCCATCTATTTTTGAGCTAACTATGGTAATTTTCTATACTTGAAACCTCATCAGGCTGGATATTTATTTATTCATCACTCAAACCAACCTTTTAGTCCACTAAATTTTGTCCTTTTTTTAATCAATTTACTGTTCATTAACACTGGTTGAGAACTGCTTATGTAAACATATCCAAAACTATGTCAAGTTTGACATCTGTTTTGTGATTAAAAAGCACTTTGACTTAGCAGAATATTAGTTATTAGCACTGAATGAATTATTATTATATGATATTTTTTATGCAATTTTTTATCCTTAGGAAAAACACTTTAGCAATGAGCTCTCCATATTATAGTCTGAAAAAAAACAAGGTCCCACTGTTTCCGGGTCACATGTCAGGTAATAGACCAATTCCATTTCGACCACCTGACTACTCTGATGATGAGAACAGGCTTCTGGAAGAAATCACAACTAGCATGGCTCAGGATAGGCATAAGAAGCATAAACACCTGCCTCACTTAAATAACTCCACTAGCCCACCACATATGAAAATTCCAGACACAGCTAGGAGTGACCTGTCCACAGATAGGAGACTCTTGGACTCTGCAGTGCCACCCACTAACTCTGAGCTGATGAGAATCATGATGAATAAGATAACACTTCTTGAGCAAAAGGTTGACTATGTTCATAGTATTTTTAATATGATAATTAAATGTTTTGTGATGAATGCATAATTATCTTATAGAAAAAAAATATTTAAATAAAATGAGCTATCAAATGATTCCTGCTGCAAATAGTATACCTAAAGGTATAAGTGAGTAGATTATTTAGAGAACGACTCATAAGAACCCATATCCAGACATGCAAGAAGATAATATCTGACAACCATTACTTCTATAAGTTCTATAAGCTAAATGAATATTTATATGAGTGAATATATATTGTATACAAAAAAAATTTGATGCAGTAGTTGTTAAATGTTTCTGTTGTGTTGTCTTTATATGAGAAAAAATAGTCCTTGTAATCACAACATATTTCCATAAGTATCAATAAAGCAGTCTTAGTCTTAGTCTTAAAGGTATGAATAAGTAGATTATATGGTTTTTGGGTACAGATCTTCAAATAACTATCTCTTAAGTTAAACATAATCTGAGTATGTAATATATTGTTCACACATCTAAATACTAATCATTTTTAGACCAAAACACAAGAGACAGAAATAAAAAATAAAGATCGGCAAATTAAAATCCTGGAAGATAAATTACAGATTATGGAAAAAGCTTGCAAGGACAACACAGGAACAAACAAAGCAAAAGATTTAGAGACTCATTGTTTGTTACTACAGCAGCAGGTACATTTGGTCTTTGAATTTTTTAAAATTAGGGCTCACTGTTTACTCATGGCTAGAAAATCTTAAAAAATTAGTGCAATAAATTAGGGCATTGACATCATCTTGCTTTCTTTTCTTTTTGTTTCTTACTGTTAACTAAATGTATGTAAAAAGTGGATTACATTTATTAACTTAGGTATGGAATTCCACTGTTGTTATAAAGTAAAGTTTATAAGTCCTTTAAATTATTTTTGTTCAGAATAAATCTGTAATTTTTAATCTCCATGCTGTTCCTTTTCTTTTTGTTGTATTTCGTTGGTAGACATCAGAAATTTATTATATCCAAATAGCTCAAAGATTAGTAAGCTACAGTGATATGATTACATTTTCATTTTGTTTTGATAACCTTTAAAATTTCTAGATATATTTAACCCAGTTCATAGTTAAATCAGATCTCTTCTAATTTTCAGTTATCCAGATGGAGTTCCATTTGTTCATCTTGCATTCTTCATTAAATTCAATGTTAAATGCTAATTGTTGGACATACATTTTTACATTACATTACATTACAGGTCTATTTTCTGTCTTCTGGCCTAATAGTCACACTTTGTTGTCAACTGTACTCAATGATAAGTGTCTCTCTTAAGCTATTGAGATTGATTTTTTCTCTCGTTTATTTGTTGATACCAGGTACATGAAATGGAGACTTTTTTGAGAGAGTATGGAATGGTATGGGTCGGAGAGACACCAAACAGTAACTCCAATGTTTATCTTCCTGAGAGTGTAGAAGATGAAATTGAGGAGGATGATGAGAACAATGTGACCAACACCTCTGTGCGGAGCTATTCCCCTGACAACTCTATTGCTTCCTCAAACCCTTTTGGTGTTTGGAGGCAGGATAAATCTCTTCCTGTAAACCAGGCGCCCCTGAACATTGACTTCAATTTGCTGATTGAGAACATAAAAGACCTAAATGTTCTCGCAGGCGAAGGAGTTGCTCAGATTAAGAAGACTTCAGATGGTGCTAGATTTGTAGTTCCAGATCCGGTACAACTTACAATATATGCTAATGGTATTCTGATGTTTGATGGTCCATTTCGTCCTTACACAGAGCCAAGGACTCGCCAGTGTGTGCAGGACTTACTTGATGGTTACTTTCCATCCGAACTTCAAACACGGTAAATTTATTATTTTCAAAATAGTTGCCTTCAAAAAGTTACTTTTTGCTAATCAGAAAACAGGAGTCCTTTTCTTTTTGTTGTATTTCGTTGGTAGACATCAGAAATTTATTATATCCAAATAGCTCAAAGATCAGTAGGCTACAGTGATATGATTACATTTTCATTTTGTTTTGATAACCTTTTAAATTTCTAGATATATTTAACCCAGTTCATAGTTAAATCAGATCTCTTCTAATTTTCAGTTATCCAGATGGAGTTCCATTTGTGGTCACAGATTTAAGAGGAACCCACTTCCAACCCAAATCCAGCCCAGTAATTTTCTCTGGTGAAGGTCAGACCCTGGGTGGAGAACACAAGCCATCACATCTGATCCGCACACACCTACGAGATTCTTCCAACAAATTGCATGTACCAAACCCTCAAAACATGATCACTTCAAGTGAAGGTATTTTAAAAACTTGCTTTTGGATTATATATTATTATTGGCTATGCTGTTTTGGGGCCGCCATTTTGGCAACATGGTCGTAATGTTTTAGATACATTATATATGTTTATTTTATTTGTCTTTAAAAAGAATGAAATTTATCTAATTTTTTTGTGTGTGTTTGTTTAAAAACATTTTTGTTTGGGGAAGAACAATAGTTTTTTGTCCATTAGGTTTTGGACTTAAGTAGCTAGGCTATGTAGTGGGATTATTGTTATGCCATCTAAAATCCTACTGTTGTATGAGTTCTAATATTGTTCATAAACCCATATAGTTTTAATCCACTCTTTACTCATGAATTTTTTTATTTTCTCAGTCATAGATCTAGAGACACAACCTTATACAGAATAACCCATCTCCCCAAACCCTATTATACATTCCCCAAAACCAAAAAAAACAACACACTCACATTTTTTATAGGCCCTTATATTCATGTTACAATGTTTTGGATTATTAATTTTTTTATTTAGAATAGAGGCCTACTTGTAGATCTAGATCTTTCTCCACACGCACACACACACACACGCTTTCATACAGATGTTTCATGTTCTTTTGTAAAAACACATTTGATAATCACATTTGATCTAGAAGAGAATTGGATTTAAATCCAGATCTGTGTCGAAATAAACATAAATAAAAAACTGAAATATGATAGAAAATTATGCACCAAAAAGTTTTAATAAGTGCTTAAATTGGAAGGAAGTATAATTTTGTACTGTTAATTTAGCTATCAGCTTGAAAAAACATATTGGGTCGAAATAGCAAATAAAAAATTGTTTTTGGTAAATTTAACTGCTGCTGTTTTGATTGTGAAAATGGCATATCGGTAACAGTTTGAATTTTTCTATTTTTTTTTACCTCTGCAAGTGGGAGAGTTAGTGATGAGTCAGCTAGGGCCAAACATTTTATATGGAAACATTAATATGGACAAGTATTTTATCTAACATGCAAATATTTTTTAAAAGACATATAGCTTTATCTGACCACAAGGGGATATAGTTATACATATTTATTACTTAGATATACATTGGGCTAATATGGTTATGATGGTATATATGTAGGGATCTTATTTAATGCTTGAATGGCAAATTTTGAAAAAGTGTTCTATGTTTTTATCTTAGCTTAAGGGATAAGATATGTGTGTTAATTAGTCTTCACTAAATTGCTTTCTGGGTTGTCTAAATACGCAATTTTTTAGCATTGAGACATTTATTGAAGGCAGGCATATGAAAGAAAACTTAAATAGACCGGTGGCAGACAACAACTTTGTCTGCACAAGATGTTGAAAAATATGCAGGTCACAGTTGGCTTTGCGTAATCATGTGAAACACTGCACTCATCCTTAATCTTCTGAATCGAAGGCATTGCCATTATTATTATATAAAATGCAAAAAAAATGTTACAAATATAAGAAATTATATTGAAACTTTTAAATGTTAAACATGTCATGTATATGTTGTTAATATTTTCGATGATTGAAATTATATACAGTGGCTAAGTTAGCTTTCTGTTTCTATTTCAGTTAAGCCAACAGTGTTAGTCACATCTAAGTTGCCAGGAAAACCTATGACTCAAAACCAATTTCTAAATAAGTTACCAAAAACTGTGATCAAAGATGGGAGAGTGATAGACATCAGAGACTCAGTGGCCAAGACTCTGGGAGGCCAAGACACTACCACCAGACCACTTGTTTCACTAGACAGCAAAGAATCTACTGACACTTCTCCCACAGTGGTAACATTGCCAGAAAGACCTCAATCTCAGCCTGAAAAGATGACAACACTGAGGATTCTGACAGAAAACGGCGAGCAGGCTCTCATTGTGAAAATGAAGTTTGATGAGACCATAGGTGATCTGCGGCGCTTATTGGACACACACCGTCTACCCAAAGTACCCTACGACATTGTCTCCACTTTTCCCAACAAAGTACATAAAAACAACACTTTAACACTAGAGGCCAGCGGGCTGACCCCCAACGCTGTCCTCCACCTAAAAGCCCAGAAGCAGTAAAAAAAAAGAAGAAAGAAATGAGAGTGTGCTGGCTGTTGCACCATTCATTCATTCTTATTGACTTGTTTTATGTTTCATAAGATTTAAGTTGTAAATCTTGTAGACTTTTGGCTCTAAACTTGTTGGCAGAGCTGTAGCCTCCACAGGTATTGATGACTTTTTTTTAACAGTCTTAGCAGCTGGAGAGGAACCCAACGCATAAGGAATAAAATCTTTTTTTTTCCCCTTGAGTTGGGTACTTCATTTGGTCATTTCTTGAATACAACCTTGGTAAAGAAGTGTGTTGTAGAATGGTATGTTAAAATACATTCAATAACTTAGCAATCATTTCAACATCATAATATTAGTTTGATGAACCACCTTCTTATCTTACTATTCATCAGTTGGGGAGCAACAAATGTTTAATAGCACAAAATGAAACTTTTTGTTTTTAAAGCACTGATTAAAACACTTAGAAATAGATTATGTGTTAGTGTGTACAAAGAATCAAGTATACATGTAGGACTTTTCTGTGGCAGAGGGAAGGTATACTCCAATTCATGGGTCAGTATTATGTGTGCTGTGGCAGTGTTACAATACATAGAATGAAAAAAAATATATAAATATATATTGCCTATGTATCAACTATTTCAACATAGTGATAGGGGTACTAGAATTGTAAAGTATGTTTGTTGAGCATTATAAAGCTGGCCATTCTGTTGTAGAATGCTAAAAGAAAGAAAAAAAAAAAGGTTTCTAGCCAAAATAAACAACATATGTTTCAATGTATTGAGGTCCAAGTACAAGGAATACTATTCAATTAGGATAACTTTTTGGCAAGACATAACAGAGAGGTGGACTCAGTGTTCAAAGCTTAAAAGAATTGGTTTTGGGATTTTTTAACATGAGTATACATTGTGATAAATTATGGAACAAATTAAAATACAAAAGCTAAAAAGTAAAAGTAAAGTATCCCTTTCAGACCTTGCGATCTATGGGGCAGATGATGTCAAGGTCATCTGTTTCTGTGGCTGATGGTTAACAAGCACAATGATCAACCGCTTTTACTTTTCGCAATTAAAGTCATTTAGTTACCCATTAAAGTTGGGTGGGCTCGGAGGCGCCCTAAAAATCCAGAAATTCATAATCCCGGTCTTCATCAATATTCAAACCCAGGACCCCAGGTTCAGAAGCCAAGCGCTTAAAACACTCTGCCATCAAGCCCCCTATATGCAAATCTAGTTTGCATATAATTTATCCTTTTATTTTTTAAAAACAATATTTGTGGCCTTTTTATTTGAGAATCTTTTTAACATTATATTTTACATCAAAACTGCTGAAGTTGAAATTTATAAATATTTTTTTTCAAATATTATGTGACTGTGATTAAATTAATAAATTTCTCTATTCAATTTGTTTTTTTTACATGTTTTGGATGTTCCATCGTAATTCTTATTTCTAAATCATTGCTCTTGCTCTCCATAATTATTTTCCATGATCTAACGGAATAATTCATTTAGCTCATTTGTAGTTCACTTCCCTGCCATGATTTAACTTCAATAACATTGTTATAAAAAAATACGTTATTTGGTATAGAATTAAAAGGGAATCCATGCTCTTTTTATATACAGCAAATTAATATTTATAAAACCAAAAAATAATTTAATGTGGTCAAATCAATGATGGTATCATCAATTAGGAGAGAAAGAGTTACAAGATGTAAAATGTTTTACATATTTCGGATGTTCCTTCAGAGTTGAAGATAGTTTACTTCCTAGTCCAAACCTCCTTCAGGATGACGGGGGATGGGAGCGGGCAGGGTTTGAACCCTCGACCGTCGATAAATCCGAATGACAGTCCAGCGCGCAAACCGCACGACCAGATTATTTCATCCTAGCCCAAAATACCTGCAGGGAACGTTGAGACAACAGTCCAGAGCCCATACCACATGATCAGGCAGCCAATATGTCTTCATGTCATTTTTTTAATAAAAATATCTTTGAAAATATGTTCAATCCATCTCTAGATATTCATATATTTTCTTAACTTCAAAAGAAATAATTAAAATGTATTGACACCATTTATCTTGCATGTAGCAGTCTCCAAGGTGGTGCAAACAAGTTATTAGTTATCATAAAACTAATAATGAAGTCTATGGACCTGAGGCACCCCAGCTAAATTTTCTAAATTAAGCAACGACCTAGTACCAATGTTCAAATTTGTTTTATCTTTAAAAAAAAGTAAACATTATTTTTGGGTAAAAGTAGTAGTTAGTAGGACAGAACTTACATAACAGCAATACAAATGTAAAAAAAATGTTTTTTACAATAAGTAACCATTTGCATAAATGTGTTAAAATATGGTAAATTGTCATCTCCCCTACTAAAGAGCCTCCAGTGTTTGTTACTATTAATAGTGAATAGTTGTAAAAGTGGTGTATTTTTATGAAAAAACTGCTTGAATGATTTCAAAAATTGGATTTTTCGCTTTTAGAAAAGAAAAAAGTAGCCGTTGCATCAGAACTTTGAATGGACTAAAATATTATGATGTCGGATTTTCACTATCTTTTCTAGTTTATGAGATCTAAACGGGACGGACGGACAGACATTTCACACAAAACTAATAGTGTCTTTTCCTCTTTTGGGGGCTGCTAAAAAATTAAGGGTGGGGTAAATTAGTATGGTATGGGTATGCTAAATCCATTAGAAGTTAATTTTATTGATCCATGCATTCCATATAATTAACAGTTTAATGTACAAACCCTAATCTTCTTATATCCATTCTCGTGTGCCTGAGTATTGGTCTCTCAAATAGTTTCTCATACTCCCCCCAAAGTTATAAACCATTTCCAATTTACTATTAAGCATAATTTAAGAAGGGATAATATACAACAATATTTTAGCTGCAATCTGCTTGCTGTAGAAAAAGTGCTTTTTTTTTTCTACCAATAGGCCTTTAAATGAAGTCAAACCAAGAATTCAATATTTAAATTAAATTTCTGTACGTTTCATTCTTCAACTGGGTATCTATGGTTTAAAAGAATGGACAAAGAGGAATGGAGTATGACTGACAACTCTTGCATGGTGTTCCAACAGACTAAGGGATAGGTAAAGGTAAACAAATGGTTTTGTTATGTCGTCTCTCTATTTGAAAGCATTGTCTGAAATACCAGAGTCATATTTTGTTTTTGATAATTCTGATGGTCCTTCAGGATTAAAAATCTTATACACCCTAGCCCAAAGCTCCCACAGACCAGCTGGAGGGATGATTCAAATCCAGGCCCATGGAGACATCAGTCCAGAGCACATACAACACAACCTGGCAGCCATCAAAGACATTCATGATACATTCAGAATAACAGTTCACAAAAGGAACAAAATCAAAAAAATTATATTCTAATGGAAGTTTTTATTTCATTTAAAATGCATCAGAAGTTAAAACACCAGCACATTGGGGTATTTTTTTTATACAGAGGACACCAAATCCTTCAAAAGTTCCATCTGTCCAACTTCCTCCACCAAATCATAAAACTCAACAAAAAAGGAAAAATAAGCTGTCTTTAAATATTAAAAGAAAAAAAAAAGATGAAAAAAAAAAAAAAAAGGAAATGAATATTTAACCAACTGAAATTTAAAATCAAAATCCTAACATTTGCTTTTTATTTTTAATACATAAATTCTAATTAACAAAAAAAAATGTAATGTTAATATTGTCTTCATTACCCCTTGAATAATGGTTTAAATTGTCTTGTAAACACTTCTGAAGCTAGCTTTTAATGTACAGCTAGGGCTAAGCTTCAACTGTCATGCTTTAGAAAGATTTGTATGTTACAAGTGGGCAAAGTCAATTCTAATTATAGACAATACTCCTCGGAAAGAACAAAACAAAAAAAAAATATAACCTAAGTTATCACACTTATGACAAACTACTGTTAAGTAGGGGGGAAATGTAAGTGCTGTCTCAATCGCTTTTTAAATTTTGAACACTGAATGTTTTTCTATTGTGTGTATGGTAAGGGACATAAAGGAAAGGGCTCTGTGAAACAGGTGGTTGGTAGAGAGGGGGGGGGGGGGGGGGGGAGGGGGCACTAGAGGTGGACAACTGGCTTTACAATACCAGAATTCGCATTTCATTCACAATATATATATATAATATACTCATTGTACAACAAAATACATTAGTGTGAGATGAAAAAAAAATATTGTATAACACTCCAAGCTACATTAGTCACTCACAGATCTATCTTTATAGCACACAACCACACCCACAGTATGCCTGGCACACGGACTGGCACATTCCCCTCCAGACTCTACAAGAATGCTCTACATCTGCCATGACTATCTGATTAGCTTCAATCACAGCTGTTTATATTATAAATTTTTATTAAAATCTGATTCCTAGATAATCAGCCAATACACTGTTACTACAAGTTAATCTCTTTAATTATGGATGCAATGTACAATATCAAGGGACATCTATGCAGTCAACACTCGTGCTAATAAATATATATCTTCATGGATAAACAAAACAATCAGTGTATCACCCCCACACATATGATACAATTATAAACATATTCACAAATGATGTATCCTCAATTGTGGAAAGTTTGAGAAGCCCTGCCAAGTCAAAATTTCTTATAGATTCTTAATACATTTAGTACCTATGCCTGTCATTTTGATATCCAACCAAGGAAGGGTACACTTAAAAGCTACCGAAAGAATACAAAAATGCAATTTACTTATTTTCAATGATAAATGAAATTGTTACATCAAAAGGCAACACAAAGAATAGATCAGTACATCACTATGCCAGCAACAAAGTCATGCAATAAAACTTGTTTAAGATCTTACTCAAGTGTAACATCATAGTTTTAACTTAAATAGTTGATTAAGTTACAAGGCAGACAAGTCATTTAAGCATGCCTTTACATCAACAATTTTATTTGAATAGGGTTGACATCTCAAAACCACAGAAGTAGCTTTTACTTACAAGGGACATTCATGTTTCATAAATTGTTTTAATACAGCATGAGTTGATGAGTTTAAAAAGATTTGACCAGAAGCACCATTTTTTTTTGTAAAGATAAAAAAAGCAAGGAAGCAGCCCTTAACACTAACTAATATATAGCTAATAAATTCAACTTCTTACTACAAGAGCTTATCACTGGTGAAATAAAGAAATGCACAACACACCATCTTGTTACACAACTTTCAAAACCAAAACAATAACCACTAAAACAATGCTCTTCTCACAGACACACAACACAAGAGTGATTGATTGGTGCTCAGCTAAACACATCACAATACGGTTTAAAGAAAACAAGATAATAGGAAGGCTTAACAAAAAAAAATTTCACTTTTCTACAACTACATCTACTTTTTGTGTTTCAACCCTTATGCATAATTCTCATGTAAATGACATCTGTGGAAGTTAAGTGTAAATAGTTACTGTAGTTATTCAGAACTCTTTAATTTTATTATTAGAGACAACAATACTGAATATCAAGTCAGGTGTTCCTAATTGACAAGACTATAACTTTAAAGATGCAGGTGGTAGCCGCCTCATTGAAAAATAAAAAGGTAGCACAGAAGCGTTCATAAAGGAAGAGAAACTTAACTAGCCTCTTCACCATCATGTGGAATGAAAACGTGATTTTACACACACCAAACTCCTTGAACTTGTGGGAATTTATACAAGGCACGTTCAAGTCCTTATAAATTTACAGGTTTTTTTTTTTGTTTCACCATTTTCTGATTGTTTTCGTACAAAAATACACTTGAGCTCTTTTTAAATCTTCATAGTCTTAGTTAGTTAAAAAATTCATAATATATTTTTTTTTATTGTTTGTATATGTATTGCTGAGTGGGTTTACAAAAGTTACCAAGTAGGGCTATGCTCTTTAAAGTTAAGATTCCATTATGAATTCCCTACAGCCTGCTTTCATTTATTCTGAGCATCATTTGGTGAACAACAGAATCAAGTGACCAAGATCTGAAATGTACAGCAGAAAGGACGGGACCTCATCACAGTTACAATTAGTGCTGTTTCCTTTAAAGTATGTGGCATGCATGATGACTGCTCCCATTGCGGCCATTCTTCACACGTAGCCTGGACTTTGCCCTGTAGTGTTCTAGATAGGCCAGCTGTTTTGTGTTGATCGCACCACGCCTCTTTCTAAATAGGGACAAAAAAAAAGAATTCAACCATTTAATTCATGACTTTAATCAATCATATGTATACAACTCTTGGTAGGATAAAAGCATGAAATTTTAACAGGATCCGAATACAAGTCATAACTATTAGTCACATCAATGTAAACTAAAAATATGTTTTTGGAACTCAAGTCTTTACTTGTAGAAATTATAAAGTTGTATGTAATTCAAGGAACTAGTGATATATGGATTAAATGGGCACAGGTTTATGCAAGAGTAAAAAAGTTTTGTCTACATGTTACTCCATTAGATTTTGACAGTGTTTTGTGAGAAGCTCCCATAAGTTTGTATATGGATCAAGACTAAATATTTCAGTAAAAATACATGTTAAGCTGCAGAGAGGAACTATTCATCACATTTTTATATTATATATGCACACAATATAACATAGTTGGAAGTGTTTTGCTATCACTATGAAAAACATTAATATTTCAAAAGATAAAACTCACTCTCTAATCATTTCCACAGCATCTTCATATTTAAGGCCAGCCTCCATTAAAGCTAAAGCTACTAAAACTGGAGCCCTTCCTAGACCAGCTACACAGTGCACTGCTACACAACAGCCAGGGTCTTCAGAAAAACGATTCTTGAGCAGGTTAAACCAGTCTTGTACAATCTCTGGAGGAGGTGGACTGCCATCATCAAACTCCAAATCCTAAGAACAAGTAAATTAAAATTGGTCAATAGTACATTTCGCTCAAATTTGATAATACATTTCCTGTTTAAGCATATTACATTTCTAGTGATGAGGAAAACTTAACACTACTTTGAGGGCAGGGGAGAAAAAAGTTTTTTTCTATTTTAACATCTCCACCCCCTACTTTACACAATGGCGATGGTTGAACAAAATAAGAGCATGGAAAGTGCATCCAATGAACTATTTAAAAGTTTTTATTCTCTCATCAAATTATTTCCGTTAATAGATATCTTTCTGCTCTGATTTTGTTGTTAGAATAAATCCGAATGGTTCAAGTGGGCACGTGGCTCACCTGCTTGTTGATAATATTAAACCAATAAAATGAGTTTGGGGTCAAAACTGATTTATAACATTAAAAAAATATTTTTGGTATACAAAATACAATGCACAGACAGAAAGATAATCTTGATGTCTAATCTATTTTCTTAATGACTTAAAAACATTTATTTTAAAATACTAAAACCTTTTTTAAATACTTTCTGAGAAAACTAAAATGTTCATGTATTTTAAACCATTTGAAAGCTTTCTTCTAGCTCTATGAAATAAAAATAAATAAGTCTAATGAAAATAAAGAGCTTTATTTCTCTTTATCTCCCAAGCGACGATAATAGCGTGGGTTATTTTTGTAAAAGACAATTAAGCGTCGACATTGTCGTCGGTGCAGTTAAGCATCTTTGTTTCGTTCCTATTCTTGGTTAATAATTTTAAATGCTTATATTCAAAATCTATGTGATTTCCACTTGCAGAAGAGTTCACTGTTTACTTCCTTCAACATGGTTTTAATATTACAGAGCGTTTTGAAAGTCGTCTTTTTTTTTTTTTTATGTTTGGAAACTTGTAGATCTAAATTATATTCGGATCAACATGTAAAAACCTTATTGATTCAGATAACAGTGATTTTGTTTTATCTGTTCATAGTGATAGTGATAGTTTTAGTGTCACTGTTAGATCTATATTTTAGATCTGAATCTGATAGTTCATAAGCTGATGAACCTGCCAAGCCGCCTCCTAAAAACTAGACGTATTAGCACAAAGAATACATCTAGATCTAGGCTTGTTTCTACAAATTAGAAAAATGCAGAGATAAGTACTAAAACAGAAAGCAATTTTAGATTTATTCCTTCCAATAAGTAGATCTACTAATCTACTTCAGCCAATGTGTTATATAGAGGTGTCAACATGAGCTTACTCAATTCTGAGCCAACTGAGCTTTACTCTACTAGATTCTGCAATTGTTGATAATCTTGTTGATGCAAAAAGAGTTCTGCAGTCTACATAATAAAAATAAACACTTCAGCACGCAGGGCATCCACTTTTACTAAATGGAAACCAATTTCTAACTATGAAATTGATAAATTTCTGGCCACGACTACAATGATGGGAATAGACTCATCGTTACGTCCCCCCACATCCATATGGATTAATTTAAATGCCACAATTAAAACACGGAAGTTGTTTTTGGTTCAGGCAAACATATAAATAGCAATCAATTACTTTTTGAAATATATCATGTGCAGTGTAATTATTTTCTTACTGGAATTTAATGTTGCAAGCTGTTTGTTTTTTTCTCATAAACTTTCTATGGTGGTCACCTTGGATAATGTGCTCCATATATGTACTCCATGAGTTTTTTATTGTTTGAGTGGTTCTATTTCATGAAAATATGAATAGGAATTATAAAACAATAGCATTTAATTCAGTTTGGAATAGAAATGATCTTCTTATGTGACTTGGATTAAATTTTTTGTCGTCCAATGGTGAGTTTTCAGATTTTCATTTTTACTTTTCATAAAGCAAAAAAAATAACACTTCAATTTATACACTTGATTTTGTAATATGTAAAAGGAACATTCATTTTCCTTTAATTCAATATCAAAAACATTATTCTATGATTGTAAATAAAAAAGTTATGCCATTATATATAGAACATGTTAAGTGCACTACAATCGGATTAAATTAATAATTCCGTCAGAACGTGGAAAAAAATTACGGAGATATAGAGTTGAACTAACCATGACTCTGATTCCACTCTCCCCAAGTTTCTCTTTACTGTAGGTAGGCTCACACACTCTGACCACATCTTTAACACCATGCTTCTGAAGTTCCTATATAAATGAAATATGTTAACTGTTAGTGACTAAATACAACAATTTGATATGTTAAAATAATTTAAGTGGGGTGGCTGAATAGTAAAAAGTAAGCAATAAGTAATAAGGTATCTTTTTCATAGGACCTGCATCTCAGCTATAGTGATCTTTTAGGAAAAGATTGAAGCATGGAAAAAAACTCACTTTGGCACACAAATCCAGTTCACCATTTGTAAATCTTACAATATCTTTAAAAACTTTATAAATTGGTAAATTTACTTTGTTCAAGACCAATCTTTATTGAATATGTTTTCAAAATTTTAAAAACACATCTTTAATCAAATCTTGTAGATTTAGTTTGATTTGATTTTGATTTTAGGCACAATTTAGGCCATGTCGTGCCTGCACTCCCTTAAGGACTACTCGCTCGCTACATAACAAGGGCTAAATTCTGTACAGTTAAATCATTAAAAACAAGGTCTATTCAGTCTTGTAGATTTAGTACTTTGTAAAAATTACACTATGCTTACCTGCAAAAATTTATCCAAATTGGCATCAGTAGGCCTGTCAGTTATGAGAAACCTCATGTTCTTGAAGCAGATTTCTGCTGGTTCTGGCCTGCGTGCTTTCATCATGAATGTAAGGCAGCTCACATTCGCAGAAAAAAAACTCCTGTTTGTAAACTCTTAATTCCAGATGTGCAGCAACGACTATTTAATCCAGTTTATTGAATGAACACTCAAAGTTACAATGAAGTACACAGCAAAAAAAAGCAAAGTTTGTTTTTCTGTTGTCAGAATACACAGTTTCCACTTGTGCTCGTTATTGATTCTACAAAATCCTTTTCCCACAGATGTACTTGCCTTAAGAGAAAGGCAGTTGGTATAGGGCTAAAAAAAAGGGCACTCAAAGCTTTGAAAACTTCCACACAAACCACTGGCTATTCCAAGATGTTCTTTTGTTCAAGACTGAATGTAAAAACCAAGATAAATGCCAAAATATTTTACCCTATAAAGCTGGTTGCAGAAGACTGGTTATAATGAGGTGTGATTTAATTCAACATCTTTGAGCCAGTGTTACCCCTTAAGACTGAAGAAATTGAGCTCCTGTATGAATATTTTTAATTCAGTTCAAATGTTACTTGAAGAGATATGAATTATTTTTTCAGCATCTGAAATAAATAGTAATAAGTAAATTACACAATGAATTCAATAATTACACAATGAATTCAATAGGTTTCAGAAAAAACAAAATGGAAGTAAAATTATTCCCTTCCAACACCATGTCATGAATTATTTAAAGCTCAGGTATATAAAATTACATCCAGTAGACAAAGCTAATGCCAGGTACTGAGAGCTAGGTGGACTCAGGAGCCCTCACCAGGATTTAAACCCAGGACCCCATTGGTTCAGAAGCCAAACACTTCACCACTCAGCAACCGCACTGCCACAATAGTAACAAACGTATACAGTAATTAATGTAGAATAATAAAGAAACTTAATGTTCCAGATACTTTATCAATTAAAGAAATAGACACAACCAGTTACGTATTGTAAATGGGAAAGAGATATAATTAGAGCTAATTGTGTATTTACTTTTGCCTAAATGCACCCAAAGAGCAATGTACAATTATTACTATCCATCATCAAAGAAAATCTAATTTCAGAGTCCATTGCAGCTGTGTATTTACACTTGTTTGCTAAACAAACACTCACCTTCGATTAGTATTCCAGATTGGGCTATTTAGCAACAGAGTCCAAGGTATATAAAAAGTGATACAGTTTTAGCAAGACACTCTGCTCTCTTGGCAGGCAGAGGTCTTACTCCTCGCGTGGGAAGTGTTGTGCCTGGCAATAATCTCCGCTGTTAGTGACAAACTCCATAAAGGTGTGGCCAAACTCACCGAAAAACTAAAATGAAAAGGGAAAAAAGGCAAATGACAAATCTATCTGAAAAAAAAATTATTCCTTTACAAGAAAAAAATGATCAAGAAATGGTTTTACATTTGAATTACCCTTTAAAAACTTTTTACGACTTGTGTATTTTGTTAAAAATAAGTTAGTTATTTTTTTAAGCATTTCTTTCACAAGGGCTGTAAACTTTCAAACTATAAATGATCACTCAAAAATTAAAATGTGTTTCATCATACGTCTTTAAAAAAAAGCCATTCCTAGTGCCCTTTGTGCCAGATATGCAAGGTCATAAAATTCCAATACAATGTTTACAAGGAACAGTGTTGCTCAAGGCACAAGGTGATCTGGTTTTGTGTGATTCTTAAATGTCACTGCTCTGGAGCAGGTATTACAGGCTACCTGCAGATTTCAGAAACCAAGTCTGTAACAGTGTAAAGTGCAATTTTTTTTCTTCATTCTACTTAAAGTAGTTTCAAGAATATTGATCTGAAAAGTATTTGTACTGTCATGCTTCCCAAACACAGTCTGATTTCATTTTCAAGTATACCATAATATTGACACTTGGGCATCATTGCTAATCTGTCAGAATTCACTTCTAAACATTCACAATAAAAGGAGTGAAAATAAACATTCATGTAAATAATGCGTTTGGTTTGAATCATAGGATCAAAGAGTTTAAAGAATATCAACCTCTTACACTTACAATGACATTGCTTTTATATTTACCAACAGAATTTCTAAACTATACAATTAACAAAAAAAATGTGTTCTGAATATAAAATTTACTATAACAATGACTTTTTGAAATGTACAAAGAAAACATAACTAGACTCAAAACAGTTGCCTAAGTACAGCTTCTGTGAATGATAATTAGATTTAAGTATTACTATTACCTCTCAAATGCACAACTTGTGTTAAGGCTTTTTTTAAAATCCATAGTATGTAACAAATTTTGGAATAACAAATGTGGAAATGTTAACTTTTTTTTAAAGCACTTTGATTGTTATATATATATATAATAAGGTATTGTCTGCATTTCGTGTGCAGCTTTTACATGTCTAATTAGCATAAGGGAAGTAAATAATTCATGAGCAAACAAGCTTACAAGATTGGTAGATTGTTTTCTGTTTAATACACACAAGCCTGTTTCAGAACCTAGCCTCAAGATGTAACTGTGAAAAGTAAAATGTGTCATATCATATTCATCAGTACCAGTTAGATCTGTTTCAACAGATCAAAGCTGACTAGACAATTGTCTCTATCCTTAGAATACACCTCAGGCATAGTATAGATTAAAGATTTGACACCTTGTGAAATTACATTTAGCATTCTCCTTTATAAGCTATCTAAACAAAGAGTTACAAAAATATATTGATCTATATCAATATAACATTAAATTAAGTAAAAAAACTTTTCAGATTTAAGTTTGAAATACCAGATCTATTTTTGACAGAACTAAATCTACATGCCTAAAAGCCGATATAATTATTAAAACACCTCACAATATTTATGTAGTCAATATAGCCGTCTAGTGTGTTACATGTTGACTAGTTTAGATGTATCTGAAACTTGTGTAATTACCTTCACTAGCTAGATTTATAAATAGATCTAGATATCAAATTTTAGATCTAATTCTCAGCAACGTATCCAATCAAAGAAGAAAAAAAAAGAACACTTTCCTATGTGTTATAAGATCCACGTTTAGAAGCTTAGTGCGCGATAGCCTTGCCTTAAACAAGTGTAAGCTAGATCTGGTTGACAACACATCACTTCAAAAATGCGCCACAGAATGTGTTCGATTAAGGTGACCTGTGTTGGAGGCCTAGGCGCTTTATCTGTTGCGACCTTTGAAGCTAAGAGTTCAGTGGGTGAACGAGTCTATGCTTGGGTAAACCCATTCCCACACGTCACACAGCTGACCACTCGTGACCAGCTGTAGCCCTGCCGTCAAGCTTAGCTCTGAACAACACGCCGTGTTTAAACCACACAACACGTTGAGGACGTATATCTAGGTCACTAGAAATTCTTTGCGTTACAACGCCCCCCCCCCTTCCAAAAAAAAATCATTCAAGCGCAGCATGGAATTCACGAAGCACTTAGATCTAGATGTATTCAAAACTGCGCCTATGGAGAAAAAAGCCTAGAGAAGGAATGAAACCATATTGCCCAACAGGCCTAACGTGTTGCGTTGAGACGAGAAATCAATGAGGGACACAAGAAAACACGAGGAGTGTCTAGTGTAGTAAGCAACGCAGGCGACCTTTTTTTTGTTTCTTCTTCTTTTGGCCTAGTAAAAAGAATTTTAAAAAATGTGGCAACTGTACTGTACAAAGAAAGGGCGGGGTGTCTGACCTTCTCAGCAAGAACAATGAAGCATTCTACCTGCCCCACTTCTGACCTTAAATTACTTAAATAGGCATGTAGACTAAGGCAAGCGTGATTTACAGACATGCACGTCGAAAGAGCTATAATCAATCATTGCCGTGCATTCGTGTTAACTTAGTCCATGACTTCTTGATAACACAATTCTTTTCATTTCCTGGTGTGTTGGCAGAGAACAAAAAAAAAAAAAGGGGGGGGGGAGGAGATGGATAGATTTTGAAATGTTAGCTGCAGCGGTGAATCGAATTAGTGCTGAAGTTTTGTTAAGCGTATGCATTCAATGATTCCTTATTTTAGTCTACTTCTGGTGAGCCATCAACAGAATAAATGCCTGTATATAGATTCGAGGGACAAATAATACAAACTATTAATTCAAACAAGTTGGATCAAAACATAAGCACACAGGTCAGATAAGTGTTGGATTTTGGAATGGACCCTACAATGCCAAGAACCATTCATGACCAATGGAGAGCCGGGTGTGTTAGGCTGGCTATCATTAAAAGTTTAACTGAAAAATATTTACCACGCAAGCAAAAACTATTCCCTAAAATTCAATAATTTTAGTTAGAGCCTAAAGTAACAACTTCAAGACATTCCAGCCGGCTTAATTGTCTGCGCATGTGATACGATCACCTGCCCGTCGATTCAGGAGCTGGGCCTAGGGTAATGAATTAAATCTCCACAGAATGACAATAGTACACTTAACACAGCGTGGGTGAGAGGGGGAGGGGGGTAAAGTACAAGTGCGTTACCCTTCATCGGGCAGGACACGGGCTGATCCAGTGTGCCGATGTAGCCTAACTTCCAGACAGGCGTCGCGTGTAAGAACGCTATTGACACGTGGTTTTCCAGACTAGTACACTACAGTCCAACACACACACACAGTGACAAGAGCAGGCGCAACCTTTCTAAACCCTTGTGTTCGGCGTTCACACGTGTTTGTAGAAGCGATTACACGTCTGTACGGGACGGAGCATTGGTTAAAACAAAACAAAAACAGAACCAGTTCTTAGGCTGAGGGTTACAACCAACTTAGTCCTATGTGAGAAAAGAATCATATAGACTTGTTTTTTTTAATTCTATTCTATAACCACCACCCCTCCAGTATTTAATGATTAAAAAAAAACCACCTGAACGGTACAAACAAACAAAATAAACATCTGGCAATGAACCTCCTCTCCTCTAGATTAAAGGTCTTGTACTAAAAAGAGAGCATCCACCAAAACCTTTAGATCTAATTATTTTTGCATGTATTAATGTACAGCATGCCAACCCATTCCCGCCCTCACCGTCATAAGCTCTCTTATTTCCCAAGATACTGTTTCGAAGCGATGGCTAAAACGACTGTTTCCATTCCGATGGAGATCTAAAGTTCAACTGTTTCACAGAGCTCCGAAATGAGACTGGACACAACAGAGGCGCGCTAAGTTAGAACACATACAGTTGGAGAGAAAGGGAAACTTAATAACAATGGGGGGAAATTTTGATTAGAATTGGTCAAATGTGATTGGCACAGATCCTTGCACGTACATACGAATGTATTGTGAAAGTCTAGCCAGCAGGCTAAAACTATAGGACGGGAAAGCAAGTACTGAGGACACTTAGGGGCGAAGATTACCTAACATGAACAGGCCGTGTTGAACGAATTGACGTCCCAGAAAAAAAAAGCAAGCTATGGAATTTTTTTTATTGTGTACGTGTGACAGTATAAATATGCCCGAGTAAATACCGAGACCAAACAATAGGTTTGTTTTGTAAAGAGTGATATTTCAGTTAAGTCAAAGGTAGGCCCATCTGCTTCTTAAAATGGTATTTTTTTTTAAAATAAGCATCTTACTGACCAACCATTAAGCTCATACCAAATACTAAATCTGCCGTGATATGTTAGATGCATAACAAGGCAAACCCTAACCTGGAACCCCCAAGAAAAGAGGAAGAGGGGACGGCCCAGGATTTGGAAGCAGATGGACAAGACATTGGGACAGTTGGAGAGATACGCCCACAACCGAGATGTCTGGATGAAGCTTGTTGGTGGCCTATGCCCCAGGAGGGACCATAGGCAGAGATGAGAGATGATGAGATACTAAATCTAAATAGCATGCATTCACAAGTAGGCCTAAAAAACACGACTGTTATTTTGGGCTATTGAAAGCCCAGTGTACTTTTCACCAGAACAACTGTGGGTCCTAAAAATATACAATTCTACAAAAGATATTCAAACCTGACTTTGTCAGACTTGCACATATCTACGTGTGGTCGGCCCACATCCTTGCCACTTAATATTCCACAACACGAACACTTACAATGAGCATACACGTAAGTCGGAAATCAAACTCACCTCGATAACATTAGCTGGATCTAATCCAAGCGGCAGAGTTTTCTTCCTCCTCTTATCTTATATAATACAGACGTTACTTCAAAAAAAGAAGATTATGTCCTACGCGTCATGCATATTAACCAATGACTTAAATTCTGCCAAGTCACTGGTTTTCCTGGCTAGCTCAGGCAACCCATTCCATGCTCCAATAGCACTAGGGAAGAAAGAGTATTTGTACAAATTTGTCCTGGCATATGGGACGAGGAATGTGCCTTTATTTTTGTGTCTTTCAGAGTATTTTATTAAGTTTTTGTATTTGAAGATTATGGTTCAGTGTTTTATGTATAATTGCTACTTTACTTTTGAGTCTTCTGTCCTGAAGGCTTCTAAATTTAGTGATTTTACAATAGGCGTTACTCTAGTCAAATGTGAATATTCATTTGTTATGAATCTCACTGCTCCATTTTGTGTCTGTTCCAGTTTCTTAATGTTTTCTTGAGTTGAGGGGTCCCAAACGGAGGATGCATATTCTATTATTGGCCTAACCAAGGTTAAATAACATTTTAGTTTTATGTTCTTATTTGATTTATAGAAATTTCTTTTAATAAATCCTAATGCTTTGTTTGATTTTTTTTATAGTTTCATCAATATGTGGATTCCATGACAGTTTTTCATTTATTATAACACCTAGGTATTTTGCGTTTTTAGTCTGTGTTACTGGTTTGCCATGAATAAGATAAGTGGAATTAATTTGTTTTAGTTTTTTTGTTACTCTTAACAACTGACATTTTTCTGGGTGGAAAGACATGCTCCAATTTGATTCCCAATTCTGTAATTCATCTAGTCTCTTTGTAAAATATCTGTGTCTTGTGTTGTTTTTATTGTTCTATATATTATGCAATCGTCTGCAAATAATCTGACTTGGTGCCACCTACTCAATAATCTGTGTTAATTCTGTTTCGGCTACAAGAGATATCTACTACAACGCCTGTCTGTTCCGTGCACTTGTCCAATCAAGATAAAGGAAAGGATGACAAGCCAAAACTGTCAAGGACGTCTACAGATCTTCTCAACGTCCCGTGCAGTAAAACACCCTCCAACAACGTCCAATAATCAGAAAATATGTAGTTATGTAGCTCAACTATTGTAAGACTTTGTCTACGGTATCTTTGTCCAATAATCAGAAAATATGTAGTTATGTAGCTCAACTATTGTAAGACTTTGTCTACGGTATCTTTGTCCAATAATCAGAAAATATGTAGTTATGTAGCTCAACTATTGTAAGACTTTGTCTACGGTATCTTTGTCCAATAATCAGAAAATATGTAGTTATGTAGCTCAACTATTGTAAGACTTTGTCTACGGTATCTTTGTCCAATAATCAGAAAATATGTAGTTATGTAGCTCAACTATTGTAAGATTTTGTCTACGGTATCTTTGTCCAATAATCAGAAAATATGCAATATGTAGTTATGTAGCTCAACTATTGTAAGACTTTGTCTACGGTATATTTAATTGTTTGTCCGTTTACATCAGAAGGGACCGGGTCCCACAAGCTTCTTTATACCCGTTAGTGAAATAGAAAAATGGATATACAACTCCCCAGATATACGTAATACTAGTCTCACTGCAAGCGCCGTACACTGCAAAGCGCAGATGTTAAGTAGTGACACTTATGACAGACATGGAGCCAACAAAACCGACGGTGTTCAACCCCACACACCAATGATACATCAACACCGGGAAACAGTTTGAAAAGACAGTGATCAAAACATCGCATTATTGAGGTGAATGAACTTACAACCAACATCACGTGACTGCGATGTTCTGCCAAACCAAAAGAGAAGACATTTTAAAATACACATCCTAATGGAATAATACCACAACAGAGCTAGATCTACTACATAAATGAGAGCGTTAGGGTGGGGTCTAATCTTTTCACTCTCAAGAGACTTCGATGACCCGCTCTCTAATCTCTATATTCCAAGCATCCAGGAGGCGAACGCAACATTGCACACGGCCGAGACCCGCTACATTACAATAAGGATTTTTCCTGTTAAAAAAAAAACAACAAAAAAGCTCGAGACAGACCACTATTGATTAGAATCCTGTGGTGAATGCCTTATTTTTCTACAAGTCAAAGGCTTCGCAGACGCCAAACGCACAGCGTTGCAGACAAAGCTATACAGATTTGATCTATCCCTTTCTTTCTTCCACGCCTTCTATACATAAGACATTGGAGATCATGTCTAAACCACGAGAATGAAAGTTCATTTCCAGTTGCTATACAGGACCAAGTGAAGTCTTAGCTCCCTTTTCAAAATTCATACAAATCCCACAAATATTGAACAAGAAAATGCTTTTTTTAAAAAATTCTTTATTATAAATTCTACAACGCTAAAACAATTAGCAAGGCGGATCAATCAGAAACGTCACTAACATACATGGCCATCACGTGTGTACGCAAAATAAATACGGTTGGTGCATACAATTGACATGGGTTCAGGGACTGTTTTAGAACGTGCACAAGTCACCATAAATGTTTGAAATCAAACCGAGCAACAGGCAAGCCTTCATTGGACTAAAGACATACATAAAGTCAATCTTGAGCCACTCATTGTTTTGTTGTCCATCATGAAAAAGCTTGACACACATTTGTATGTTCAGATGACCTAAACGTAATTCATAAAATGTGCCCAACTGGTTCTCTCCTAATGCAAAACAATAATATTCCCAGAAAAAAATGTATACTATATATATATATATATATATATATATATATAATGGCTTCCTTATGTAATAATATTTTTAATTAAAAAGAAACAAAGATATGTGATATCTACTAAGTAAACAATCTCACACTGACTGACATAATCTTGTAGTACACCCCCCCCCCTTTCTTTTTTTTGTGTCCATCATGGGAAACAATTCACGCAATGTAAGAACAGTGTACACCGAAGGGGAAAAAAAGTCGGCATGTAGATCTCTTTAAGTGGTACACAACTATGTCAGGACCAGGGCCAATGTTTTGCACAACTATGACGCTTATTTGGAACTTGTACAAACATTGCTTCCTCCCTACAAAGGGAAGTAAGTTTCATTGAATGTTCACCAATAACCACCGAGCCCTCTGGGTCGCTCTAGCACTGGTAAGCTAGTCCCGTAAAACAAATTCGCCATACATTATGGAATGTGTTCTCAACTACAAGCTAGAGATTAGGAAAAATGATATGCTGTCTCTCCACGAAATCTATAATTCATTTCATACTGTTATAGTACACCTTATGTTTATCAAACAACGTCTCCCAAGATGAGCTGACCTGTATTTATATGTATATAAAACCGCAGACAGAAGTGAAATTCAACAATATAAAATATAAGTAAATTGGTACAAGTTAAAGTATCATTACAACAAACTATCATGACAGAATGTACAGGGTGCTTACCAAACAATAAACATTGAACCCTCGTATTTTGTTTTTTCTGTCAGCCTTTTAAAGATGCTACACTGACTTTTGACCCTTCCTCCAAAAATCCTTAAGAATTTTTTGTTCCGCTAGCCAAGGTATTTGTTTGCACAAGAACTATTCATGATCTCAATAATTATTAGAATTTTTACTGAATGTCCAGAAAAGTATTTTTTTTCTTTGCTGACCTACTTAAACAGTTTACTGGACAATTTGCATTTCAAGACAACAATGGCCTTGTGGACACCAGTAAAATAATATTTGGCATCAACATCTGCATTTATTTGTCAAACAACTACAATAGCCAGACATTTATAACAAAGAGTGACTGTTCCTCAGATTCAAGACCCTATAGTTTAGACAGCATCCCCACTTCAATTACTCCATAAGAGAAAACACTCCCCCCCCCCTTATCATCAATGTGTGAAATACCAGCCTAGAGTCTATATGTCACTAAAATAGACATGGGAAACACATGAAGGCTGTAAGTGTGACAATGAATGAATAGCAGAAATGGTCTTATACTTTGATTTATGAAACTTCCTTGAATTAATTAAGAAATACTAATGAGGATTAAACAGGCTAAGCTCAAATACTTTCTGTGATGGGTATAGAGTTTCCAAAATTTTAATAAAATTTCCACACCAGCGTTTGTGAACCTCCATGTCCTAAATAAGAAGTTGTGGAATTCTATTTGGATTAAGTAGAAATTAATTATAGTTAGTATTTTCTTTAAATAATGTTGCAAATAATGACACCAGATGAGATTTACTACACTCATACACACAAATGAATGCAAGGCACTATTGTTTTTACTTTTAGATAGAAAACAGCTTTCTTCTCTTGCCCTTGCTAAGCAGTCTGTATACTCAATAATAACCAGCTACAAGGAGATATTCTTTAAAGGGGGGAGATTTACAGTAACAGATTTGCATATTTAGCAGATTAATTTCAGTTTAACCTTAAGCCTTCCTAGTGTACCACACTTTGTTGCTAGCAAACAGTTGTATGCAAGAAGTGGATCTCCAGGTGTAAGTCTAGGTCACTTCCACACTGGACTTTCAAAACATACATTAGTTATATGATCTAATGGCACTACAGCCCAAGGAGGGCCCAGGCTTTAGCACATCTCACTAGAATAGATTTAAGTCAATTATCCAAGTTTAGGTGCTAACTGTAAATTTTGTTTTGCTTCCAGGAGATTTATGATGATAAAATGCTATCATAATCATTTCTTTTCAATAAAATCTAGATCAAATCAATCGGTATCTAAGCAGAAGATGGATTGTCTTGAACTAGCTCTAGACTTAGGGCTTTAAGTCTCACTAGTTTTTTCTTCAGAACTATATAAATCTAAGTAAATAGACCGATTCTAAAAATGGAAAAATAATAAAAACAGATTTTTTTGTCTGAAAAAAATAAATCATTTAAAAATCTTTTTTTTTGGATAGAGCGTGTGTATGTTCTTAATTTTTTGCCAAAAAAATAAAGGAACTGAAATTTTTAGATTTCCACCACTATACTTTCACCCCCCCCCTTTTTTAATAGTGGCTTGGTTAAACTAGAGCATATAAAATATACATATTAAATAATAATAATTCTTGCTTTAGAATTATTTCTCATACAGCTATAGAATCCATTGTTATTTCCATGCCCAACTTTGCTTTTGGATTTGTATACCAAAAACAAGTATTTAACATAATTGATGGCCTAGGTTCAAACTCCTTTTTTCTCCATTGTACACAATGTGTTGTGTCATGGCTTTGCTGTAACTCCTCATTGTATGTCTCTTCCACACACACACACAAAAGGTTTGTTAACACATTTAAACTAAAGAGAAAAAATTTGCCAGACACACAATGATCTCTTTTTTTAGAGACACCAAACAATATTAACTTGTAACATATAAGCTAATTATATTCTAGCTGCTAAACAGAATGTAATAATTAGCACTAAGATGGAACTGTGGACATTCAAAGATGTCTGAAATTGAAAATGCTATGTGCCTAGGTACAAAACATTAAAAATAAAAATGCTGTGACCAGATATTCAGTCTATATCTATAATTATATTTATGGGTCTCTGTGTCTAAAACAAAATAACTAAATAAGGTATACATGTATGTTAGTTGTTGTTTTTTTAAATACATGAACACATGAAGAAAGCATTGGATGTGGTGACATTTTCCAGAAACAAAAACCTAACTTAACTTTTGAAAAGTCTTCGTTTGATCAGATATTTAACATCTCTTTATTTTACTACTAGCACTGTGACTATTGTTAGCTGACAACTTCACTACAAATTGTAATTAATAAACACAACAATGAATACACAATGATGATTGTTTGATGCTATGTATTATGGGTCACTATCGAGTGCAGTGAAGGTTTACATCTTTTAATCTAAAATATCAATTAGATCTATATGTTGATGGAGTGTTTGTATTTCAACCAAAAGATAGGAAGTATTAAATTCGTTTGATAGAGTAATTCAGTAAACAAGTGAAAAAGTTGCACATTTTTGCACTTTAAGCTAATGCCGCCAGACAGAGGACACGACCCAAAAAAAAAAAAAAAGAGGACACAGCCATGGCCTCCTTTTGCAAACATCTGGTAACCCAATAGAATTCAATAAATCTAGAATAATCTAGGGCTCTAGGGTCTAAGAGTTCACTAGATGTAACCATATTTAACACCCCACTGTATTTGTTAAAATTCATCTTTATTTCGATGGTTATGGAAAAAACTAGTCACTTCAAATCAACCACTTCTTCATATACTAGATCTAGTGGTTTTAGCATCTTACAGTTTACAGTTATTTGTAACAGTTTCCAAGCAGAGATGGGTGATATGGAGCATGGCAAGGGAAAATAAAAAGGCCAATCTGTCTTGACATGGTGTAAAAAGAAATTGATATAGATCTAGAATCTAGATCTAATTTCTTTAGTTAAGATGTTCGTTTCTTGAAGGGGAATTTTTTTTTTTCGAAACTTGAGAGCATCAACCTACCCGCTTCAAATTCAAATTAGATCTAGATCTAGAGTAAAGTGCAAAGTTCGAACAGCCCCAATTTGTATAGAGATTTGATCGGTTCACTTTGTATTGCTAAAACGTTTTAATTTGAATGTTTACCAAATTACTACTATATTTGCGCACGCACATTATTTTCTTCACTTCCAACACATACTATTTCGTTTTCCCTGTAAAGGCTAAGTTCATGATGAGGTCAAACTCGTGTGGAATTATTATTTTTTTACTACCCGGTAGTGAAGAAAATGGGTAATGATTAGTAATTGGCTTAAGGCTATTTTTAAGTCTAATGGTTCAACAGCTAAAAAGAGACTATTTGAAGTTGTGCAGCGTGGGAAAGGTGGCAATGGATAGTGTTCTTGCACTGGAGTAAAAAGAAAATGACTTCATAGGATATTAAAGATTTAAATATGTTTTAGATATATTTTCTTTGATCTACTCGAGCCTTCCATCAACCCGATTGAGCTACTAACAGGGGGAAAATCTGATCAAGGAAAAGTACGCCTGGCAATACCCACCCTACACCTCTTTGATCTCATATTTAATTTTAACTAAGCCTAGTCACCCTAGTGATACATTAAATCAGGTTTATTTTTATAGACAAAAGGACGAGGAATTCAGAGGTACCATCAGTTTTTTCATAGGTCAGACCGTTACGGTGCTAAAAAAAATCCAAAAGTGAAAATTGCTGCCAACAGGCTTAATGCGATCGAACTTCGCACTTCACTATTGTTCTAAAATCTATTTTTAGTAATAATACAATAGACGAAGAGTTCATAAATTACTAAATACAATCATTTTTTACCTATTCTAGGGTGAGATATATTTATACAAATTCGAACATAAAAAATGTTGGCGTCTGAGCTTAACTATAGTTAGAGATAGAGTCTAGTCAACTCTAGTTAAAGTAAAGGATGGTTGTCGTCACCCGAATTTTGTCTCGCATTTCTGCCACCTCGCTGTATTATTATTAAATCTTTATTTGAATGTTTACTACCCAACTTCTGCATAAATATTGCGCATGGACTATTTTGACACACTTCCGACACGTACATCTCCCTTTTATATTGAGAGAAAGTAATTTTATCTGGGGTCAAAGTAGACTACTGTAAAACTTAGCTTTTTTTCTCCCAAGGGGAAGAAAGAGATAGGGCCTGGAGCTAAGACGATTTTTAAGCCCCTAGATGCATTAGCCACTCAAAACCTAGATATAATGCTTCTAAATAGACACTAGAAACAGATAAATTGTACAACCAAGATTCTCCTTTCCCACTTAAACATGTAAATAGGGGGTGGCCAACAAGTTTTACCTTTTCTGAATAAGAAAACATATCGTCATAGTCATATATAGTCATCAAAGGGAAAACTTGACACAGTAAATATGGGGAAATAAACAAATTATTGGGGTTTTTTTAAACACTTATAAGAATAATTTTGTTGTTTATTAAAATAATATAGTACAAAATGTATATTTAAGTTATGTATATGTTCTTATGTGTGTTTGTTACATGTTTCACTAAAAAAAATTCATAACATTTATAAAAAAAAAAAAAGCTAATGTGGTGTATGCAAAACATATAACCATTTATTTTAAACCATTAAATATGCAACAAATATGTACAAATGTTTAAGCACACATCTTTATACAATAATAAATTGGCATCAATGGGAAGCTGAAACAAAAAAGTCACAATAGCAATATCATTGTAGACCTTGAGCCTACAATTATTGATCGACCAGGTGCGCTAAATGGCCATTGTGTGAAACATCAACATTCTAAGAGATTGTCAAAATCAAAAGAGAGAGTATACTACATGAAGTATACCCCCCCCCCACCTTTCCCATGTCTCTTAAGCATACTATTAGACGCTCTATAAAAAAAAAAAAAAAGCAGGTAAGAGAGAGAGCAGGAGACTAGGAGTACCAAAAAGGCTAAGGTGAGACAGACATGCACTGCGCTAGTGGAGCCCCATAGGTAGACTAATAATCCTCCTCTTCTCCCCCGCAACAGAGGTGATTTTTTCCCCTAGCGCGACCAGCTAGGCTAGGCCAAAAGTAGTGGCCTTGGTGTGATGTCAGTTACAAGCCGAGAATGAAAGCGTGGAGAGTGAGAAAAGTGATAATATGGCTTGTGTCATTACGCTAATGTACAAAATTAAAAAATTAAGGATGAAATGTCTTAATAATAACATGTTTAATATATAGAAGACATCTATTTCCTTTGAAGTGGCCGATAAATCTCCAAACCGGCCCACAACTTTTACAGAGACAAAAATCACGACAAAAACTTTTACACATCACAAAATTGAACCTACCCCTCTTCACATCAGATCTAATTTTAACTATACGTAGTGATACATTACAAAATAGCTATTTTTATAGACAAAAGGATGACGAATTCATTGACACCATCAGTTTATTCATAAGTTAGACCATTACGGAGTTATGAATTTTGAAACTTAAAAATGGCAGGAGAATGGCTTAGGTTAGCGTGGCCGACAACCATCCTTTTACTCTAACTTCAAATTCAAGTAAATCAAGTTTAACTTGTTCGATTGAGATCATTGAAAATGTAAGTTACTCTAGTCAACCACTCAAGTCTCCTAGTGACTAGAGTCACTAGACTGACTAGATCTAGTCCTAGAAATCTAGACTAGATCTATCTTTTTATAATCCTTTTCTTTTATTAAATATTAATCTACTCTTGTCTCTAGTTTTAATAATAAATTTAATAATTTATCTCTAGCTGATTCTAGATTTTCTGGATAAAATAAATCTATAGACTTGATAATCTAGCCTAGATTTATTATAGATCTACTTTACATTTTTTTTTTACTCACCAGTATGAATTTGCTCATTGATTGTACACACAATATGATGCAGATGTCTTCTCTTCGAGAAGAAGTAAAATTATGAATACCACTTTCACAATGCTGTGGGAAAAATGGCTAACTTTGACGTCATTAGTTCCGGAATGTGAAAAAAAAAAATATTGCCAGAATTTTCATCAAATTAAAGCTGTACATTAAGAACAGTTCGAGATTACTATACCAATTCGTTTAAGCTATAGATAGATCTAAATTGTGATTGAAAATTAGATCTATGCACAGATTATTTATTTATTTTACAAATCATAAGCATTCGTCTTGTCAAAACAATGTTAAAATATTTTTGTAAAATATTAATGTATAAAAACAATCTAATCTGGCATACAGGTATTGCTTCTGTATATGTAACATATGTCTATGATATGTATACATGTATAACCATGAGGCAACTAATTCACTCGGGCCAATTTCACAACTGGGTCTATGTGTCTCCTCTGTGCATGAGAACGGACAATATGTCTAAGCTAGACTCTATATTTAGGAGATATCGTAATTTGTGCTCTTTCGTTATTTTATTGCTTAACTAATCTGGGTAGCCAAATTTAGAAGTCCTTGACTGGGTGTGTAGGTCTTTGTGAGAGGTATTAGATCGAATCTATAGTCTATATTATAAATTAATTATAATGCTTGCATTACGCACCGGCAACGACCGTTGATCTGTTCCCAGGCTTTATATTGTTTATTATGGCCGAAACATTCTCTTCTTTTTTTAAATTTTAATAAAAGGGCCTCATTTTAAGGAACAACCTAACATATTTTTAGCCCGTGAATTTGTGTAACTGTTACTATAAAATTTCACGGCCCGCTCTATATTTCTCTCTCTCTCTCTCTCTCTCTCTCTTTCGTTCTCTGGAACCTCCAATTGGTTTTGTTTTTCACCTGCGCAACGTAATTTCTCCAACACAATCCTTTGACTTGATTTGGAAAAGACCCGCTTCATAATGCGACCCCGACACATACACGCTCTAACGTTTTGGTTAATTTTAGTAGCACTTTAACTTATCCTCTCCCCCCCCCCGGCACCCCATCAACAACAAAAAGTTGGTCCTTCGTACACATTCACGTCCCCATTTCTCTTGGTATTTTGTTCTCTTATTTGATCCCATTGAATAAGATAAGATAATTTTTTATTGATCCAATCTAATGGAAATTCAGTTTGACTACAATTGACAACATCAGCGTAAGTACTGAACAATAACAACATGGATGAATAATTTGTACAACATTCACACACGAAACACATACACAGTCACAACCAGCGCTTTATGAATTTGATTTCTATGTACTTCTCGATGACGACAGATGATCTTGTAACACTCCGACCGAAAGTGGGATAAAGGAGTTTTTAAATCTGCTTTAGTCCTCATGGAAAGGAGACGACCACTTCGTTCAGATCTGATGTAACAGTGGTTTAATGGGTGCAGGTTGTCTTTAAGAATCGTGAGTGTTTTGGAAAGGCATCTTTCATGAAAAAGCTCTTCAAGAGATGGGAGCTGTGTTCGAGTGATATACGATGCTTTTTTAATTAGTCTATTTAGTCGAAGTCTTTGTGCACTTCCTCCATCCAGCTCACTCCGCGCCCTAACCCCAAGCTGTTGTAGATCTCCATCCACATCAACAATCCATCGCATTTGGGGTCTGCCTTTGGATCCCATGAGGGGGGGGGGGAGATAATTTATTTTAAAATTTTTTACCATATTTCACCATGATTATTAGAAACTATGAACTACTAACTATCACTATCAACAACCACAACTAGGCCGTCACCAACAAAAAAAAACAACATACAAATCAAAAGTGTTGCCTATTTGACTGTACCAAGAGACACTGTGTATACTTAGTTCTATAGAATAAAACACTAGCCTACTCATTATTAGTTGTTTTGTTTAATGAACATTGTATATTAGACTTATATACACACCAAAAGGCAATCCTTTTCTTTTAATAGTGAATAGCTGTAAAAATGGTATAGGACTATTTTTATATATACACTTCTTGCATCGTTAATAAAAAAAAATAGTTTCGCTTTCAGAACTTTTAGAAGATTTAAAATATCATAATATCGTATTTTCAATATCTTTTCTAGATTTTGCGATCTAAAAGAGATGGACGGACTGACAGACATATCACAAAACTAATAGCTGCTATTTATATTTCTAAAAAAATTATTGCCTAACAGTCAAATATTGAAAATATCTTCTTTAAAAAAAAATCTGAACCAGCCTGTCTTTCAATTTGAAACGTTTTATCAAACTTCTTGAGCTATTCGCAATTAACTTTCAATCTAGAACTATAATGATATATTTGATTTCTGTTTAACTTGTATAGTTAACGCAGTAATTTAGCAAATATTTAATGTTGCAATGTGTTTTCAGAGCCTCTAGGTTCAGATACCATCAGTTCAGAAACCATCGGTTCAGATACTATCGGTTTAGATACCATCTGTTCAGATACCAGATGCCGATGGTATAGATAGCCTACCATCGGTTCAGATACCAAACGCGATCGGTTCAGATAACATCGGTTTAGATACCATCAGTTTAGAAACCATCGGTTCAGATACCAGATACTATCGGTTCAGATACCATCGGTTCAGATACCAGATGCCATCGGTATATATAGCCTATCATTGGTTCAGATAACATATTCCATCGGTTTAGATACCATCAGTTCAGATATTCAGATACCATCGGTTCATATACCAAATACAATCGGTTTAGATGCCATCGATTTAGATACCATCGGTTCAGATACCAGATGCCATCGGTTAGATACCATCGGTTCAGATACCATCGGTTCAGATACCATCGGTTCAGATACCAAACGCGATCGGTTCAGATAACATCGGTTTAGATACCATCAGTTTAGAAACCATCGGTTCAGATACCAGATACTATCGGTATATATAGCCTATCATTGGTTCAGATAACATATTCCATCGGTTTAGATACCATCAGTTCAGATATTCAGATACCATCGGTTCATATACCAAATACAATCGGTTAGATACCATCGGTTCAGATGCCATCGATTTAGATACCATCGGTTCAGATACCAGATGCCATCGGTTAGATACCATCGGTTCAGATACCATCGGTTCAGATACCATCGGTTCAGATACCAGATACTATCGGTTCAGATACCAGATACCATCGGTTCAGATACTCAGCGCTTTATCACTCGTTTATTACATCTCATTTGAATTGAAGGTTGTTGACTTGTAGCACCCAACTGCTCTTAGACAACCGCTGTAGGCGTATTATATTAACTTGTAAAACTTGAAATAGCTTGAATAACTTCGTTGTGACAAAACTTAATAGATCTTTCACTTACAGATAGCCAAATTCAACTTAACATGGCATGAATTAAATATAAAATGGTATTTCGAACCAAATCTAACTCACTGCAAATACACGTCTTTTCACTCTGGTAGTCGTCGGGCCTACCCAGGCAGCTTAGGACAATGCCAGTTATCTTGCATCATTCACACTGCACAGCCACTAACAACTTTCTAACTTCTCATCGTCACCATAGAAACACACACACACCATAACACTCATACAATTATTATAGTGAAATGACAAACATAGTTAGTACACTTATATATTTATCAGTAAACAGCATAACTGCTCTCTAACTAAGGTAGTCTGGAATACCAAGTCTGGAATACCAAGCTCAGTTGATACCTGAATGAAGGCGGGGTCAAAAGCCTGCCAACTTTACATTGTGCGACACCACAAAAAGGTTTCAGTTGTCAAAAGAACCAATGTAAACACCAGGTAGAGATGTAATCAGAAATGATTAAGAGACTGGCGGATCCGGAAGGGGGGGGGGGCATTGGCGATCCCCCCCCCCCTGTCGGCCGACCGAAGGGGGCTGGCGGACGAATTTTAGTAAAGAAATCACACAATCTGTATACGAATTCATTATTTATGTTAATAATATACATTAATTATTTATATTTAACCTCTTTATAGATTCTTTCGCCCCCCCCTCTAGCATGTTGGCCGATTTGGTTGGATGGGGAGGTGGCGATGGCATCATTACCGCCCCCCCCCCACCATAAACTTTCGAGTGGGGGGGCGGTCCCATTTATTTGTAGAAATCACAACTTGATATCAGAATCAATTGAATATCTATATTATTAAAACTTGTTATTGATATTTTAACCGATCTTTATATCATGCATTGTAGTAAGGGTTTGTACATGCATAATAGAATATTTTTCAAGTAGATGACAGAAGAATGCGTTTCTGCAGTGAAGATTACAAGAAAACACTTTTGGCGTCACCGGACCCCACTGGGGCAGTTTACAGCGCTCCCCCAGACCCCCTAGCTGTCAAGAGAAAGTCCTCAACATGGCTCTTTTTTTCTTTCGACGAAGGTTGAGAAACATGCTTTATTTTTTAATTCTAATATATATATATATATATATATATATGCTGTACGCGCGTTTATGCTTAGGGTTAGGGATTACTGTGCGTTAGGTTTAGGGTAAGGGTTTGGGAAAAAATCGCCTCCCCCAGTCCAAAGTTCCGGATCCGCTAGTGATACAAGGTACATGTTTGCCCTGCTCTCTAGATTGAATGACCTTCCCGTACAGACCGACACTACAGACCCATTTTCTACCCCTCCCCTATGCGACGTTTGTCCATTTTATTTTCTTACGAACTTTCAACTTTAGCTCGGATACGTATTAGTTAGTCCTAAGATTTTCTTTTTCACTATTTCCCCCCCCCTCTTTTTTTTATATTTAATAATCTAATTAGTAGATTAATACAAGTAATCACTAGCTAGACTACATCTAATTACAAGGCAGTTTTGAACACATTTCATCACTAAGATAAACTTCACTATTAGGTAGTTTTTGAACTGTTTAGGCTATATCTAATAATTTTAGGATTCTCATCTCTAAACTATTCTATATCATCTTGTCAGGGTTCCATTTCTTGCTTGGCTCATTAAGGGTTACTCAATTCATTAATACTTGCTTGTTCTTGCTTTGGCTGGGCTCGTTAGAGGGGTACTTGCAATTATTACTATTAAGAACAATTACTATTAAACACACTTCAACTCCAATGGAAATATAGATGACCCTTTAAATCCGACAGAGCACAAAAATGACAGCCACTCTCAAGAAATATATGTACATAAACATCAGTCCAGGGAAAAAAAAAACAACTGACTACCAATTTCACTCTATCATACAAGGAAAATAAACAAAGGGATATAACTCTTTCATACTTAAATAGTAACAAAGAAATAACACATTCACTCTCACCATACCTGCCCCTGACACATCTCGTTGCCAGACTATCATTCATCCGATTTTCGTGCTAATTGTAATATGTCTAAATTATTTATTAGTCTGAACAAGACGTGGTAAAATAAGTAGGTCACTACTGGGTTTGCGTAATCCACTGAAACATTGTAGGAACTCATCCTAGATCTTCGGAATAGAAGACATTACCATTAAATCATTTACCTATAATTAATGAAATTAGTAATACAGTAATGCATATAATCACTATGTTATCTGTAACACAAACAATGTCTAGGCTACTTCTGATGTCTGATCAGTATTGCTTTTAGATTAATGTACACTGCCAGGATCCTATTCACAGCCTACATAAAACAAGACAAAAAATTAAAGACAGTACCTCCTTTATATAAGTTATAATGTACACATACAGTTCCTAATAACCATACTAATAACTAATGAATGTTATAGTTCTCTCCCAGAGAAAAAATCTTGGTTAAGCGAATGTGTAGATCCACTACACTTTATTATATTCTTATGACATGCCTTTATATCTAGACTTAAAAGACAGTGCGCAAAATGTTCCTGAACATTAATGTATTAATCACTTGAATTGAAAAGGACCTACATGTGGAAATACACGAGAGCGTGGTCTGTTCAAGATAAAAATTTTCTAGTTTACTGGCCAAATTCAAATTGATTTCTTTTTATACTTTGAAAAATTATACGGCCAAACTACAGTTTTCCCGGTGTGGCCAACTAACCATTAATTCTTTTCCCAACGATAATGTCTAGGAAAATTGTTAGAGCCGTTTTCGAGAACCATGTCCGCCAACCCAGGCTTTGCCCACTTCGATTGTGCGATATAAATAATGGTATTTTAATGATTACATATTAACTACATAATCATAATAACTACATAATCAATCACAATATATTTAGCAGATCATAATGTGTTTATTCTATTACATGTACATAATAAGTTACAGTGGCTATTGTTTTCTTTATTTTTCAGCTGATTATCTTACAAAGAAAATGTTCTTGGAACTGGTGACCAACAAGAAGTCTATTCATTGCTTCTGGTTAATATTTCTCATGGCGTGATGTATGCAATGTTCCAGAAGGCTTTGGTCTTTGAAACAAGTTCATGGTTCGAATAATGCTTCCGGTACTAGTGCCGTGGAATGACGCAGTCACCACTTTTTCTGCAGGGCCAGCCTAATTGGGAATCATATGACAACATTGCACAGTTATGTATACGTTGTTTAATTAGAGTGCAATAAATATTTATCTTATAACATGAAGTCCTGCAAAGGTTTAAAAATAGTTTTTTGTTCATGCTTGTGTTAGTCTTGACTCTTGATATAGTCATTTGTGTTTATTAAAAAAAAAATGCACAAAGTCTAAAAGAGTTTTAATTCTTTATGTATAATTGTTTATTTTCTTTTTTAATCTGCTATACAATGTGTATGATAAGGATTTGACTAATGGTGTTACTCTATGTCCATGAACAAGCTCTGCAATTTAACATATGCGTGGGGTGATGTCATGCCGAGTCTGGAGATCATACACTTCGTCTTTATAATGGTCTAACAATGGTCAATTAGCATATTTTTTGTGTGCTCTAATATATCTGAATATTTTTTATTTGTTTAAAATGAGCTACTGTCTTCGATTCCGAAGAAGATAAAGGATGAGTGCGGTATTTCACGTGACCACGTAAATCCCCGTATATTCTTCTTCTTCTTCTTATATAATACAGACGTTACTTCAAAAAAGAAGATGATTACGTCCTAGGCGTCATGCATTTAGTCATGCATATTAACCAATGACTTATATTTTGCCACAAATGAAGACGATCTGTTGTACTGCGGGAGTTTATTTAATTTTCTTTCCATAAAAACCTAGATATAGTGCCTAGTTGGAATACCAAACAATTTCAAGAAACATAAGAATTACATGTTAACTTTTTATTTATTTTTTTGTTACACGTTACATTATGTTTTAGTCTTTAGTACGAAACCGGATCACAATGGCACAAAGACCCGCTGACCATAGCAACAAAAATCAAACTAAAACTGTGAAGCTATATTACGAAGTCTACAAGGCCTTACTGCAGGGAACAGTACCAGGGAAAAAGAGGCAGACAGCAAAAGCGACAGGAAGATAACAACAAAGTATGTCATAGAAAGAGATTTTAATCAAGGCAAAAGACAGTGGAATGGAAAGAGAAGCTCAACAGATCTTATTTGGTGCACCAACAGTCAAACAGATTCATGAATATATGTAGGAAAATAACCGTAATTTTCCTGGAGAGTATGGCATTCGTGCTAAGTAAGACAATCGTGCTAAGTAAGACAATCGTGCTAAGTAAGTCATTTGTGGTTTTTGTGTTTGATGTATAAGTTGAAACCAACGACCCTTCGATAAAACTAATTTGACTACTTTATACTCATACATGCCATACCTCTGGCTCTGCAGCGTCTGAACGAGTTACTGCATCAAGAGCAAGTGTATTCTCTAATTTGCCCTGAATATTTCGTTTCTGTTTCGTCGTGTTACTGTCGACTTCTGCACTGTCCAGTGCGTCCGGCAGACCTCCGGTAGATGTATCATCCTTTCCTTGACTGGCGCCCATTTAGAGACACCCTGGACTAAAATGAAACGATAGATGGGACAGTGGGTAGAGAAAAAAGTATTGTTTTAGTTAGCTTTTTTTTTAAGAGAAGGGGGAGATTTGTTAATATTTTCTTTTAACTATTTATGCCACTTAGCTAAACGCCCCACGTGGCTAGACAGTCCAAGCTGTGATCTACATATTTAGCTCCATCAAATTCAGACAAAGCCACTGTCTGCTGTTGTTGGAATTTTTTTTCAGACATCTACACCCTATCTATAATCTTCAGCAGTAGATTCTTTTTGGTTTCAAAAGTTGCCTAACTCCCGCCTCCAGCTGTCTTTTTTTCGAAAGCCCACCTGCTTCCAGTTTCTCTATGCCAGTTAAGGCAAGATGGCGTCTAAGGTGATTTTAAAAGCGTTTTCGGGAAGGACAGCTTTTACGCTGTCCTCCTTTCAGCTCGCCAAAAGGATTACTATTGATCGTTCTTTAGAATAGATGAGCCCAGATGTCGAACAGCAATAGGTTCCTCGACACTGTCCGCTCCGGCGTTCACCAGAATATTGCAATAGATACCGTGGTCTTGTCATCGTCTGCCAAGGATGTGAGAGTGCTGAACATCGTTAGGAAAACAGAGTCAATGTCTTCACTCTAGCCTGATTTTTTTAGAAAATGTGTTTAAAATATATTTGCAACAGATTATTACTGTTTTACATAACATTACATTACTACGATATGTTGCACATGTTTAGTTATCGACTGTTGCTGATTTTTCTATTAACTCTTTCTCTCCGTAATTATTTTCCTCGCTCCGATAGAATTATTCATTTTGCTCATTTGTATTTCACTATCCTGATATTAAATTTCAATAACTTTTTTGTTTGTTATCAGAAAATGTTATATTTGGTATCGAATAACAGGGGAATGCATGCTCTTTTTTTTTTAAACAACACAAATTAAAGTCTATAAGTCCGAAAATAAATTTAGTTCAATGGGGTCAAATCAACGTTGGCATCGTCAATTAGGAGAGAAAGAGTTAAGGGATTTGTATTTTTGTGCAACATTTAAATTGCAAAGACAATATATTTCAGAATCTAGTATATTGCAGTTTTAATTTATGATATATACATAGGTAATGATTTAGGAAGACTGAACAAGACATGGCCTGTGTGCCAAAGAACAAATAAAGTAGAGTTCCCCTTTGAGACCTTGTGATCTATAGGGCAGAAGATGTAAATGTCATCTGTTTCTGTGGCCACGGTTAATGAGGGTCTCATGTGGCCAGCACAATGACCAACCGCCTTAATTTTTCCCCAACTTATGTCAGGTACCCATTAGAGCTGGATGAACTCAGAGGCGCCCGAAGATTTCGAAATTGAAACTCCCAGTCTCCATCAGGATTTGAACCCTGTACCTCCGGTTCAGAAGCCAAGCGCCTGCAAAGAACAATATGGCATATAATAAAAGTACTATAATGCGTGTTTCTTGTCTTAAAATACTATCATTTTAAATCACATTTAAAAAATTACAATACCTCTGATCATGCACAATGATGATTGGCGTTATAGTCCGAACTTTAGTTGAAAAGCGTTGACCAGTGATTAATTAAGTGCTTGCTGATCATAAAAACAATTAAAAAACACAATAGTCAAGTAATTAAATCCAGCTAAACATCCCTGTGTTTCACACAACACTCGAAACTAAAATGCTTATGTAGCCAACGGCGAGATACATGTCGACATTCAATCTGTAAGCTCAGGGTAATATGTCATACAGTAGGACCAAGTAAAACCATATCGTGTCGTAAATTAACATTTAAACAGCCAATAACTGTCAAGATAATTGTGGATCGAGTTACCCGGCAGAGTCAGTTACTGTAGCCTAACTTTGTAGAGATCTACCTTTGATTACAATGTATTAAGTATGCGGGTATTTCCTGTATCGTCAAGACACGAGGGACTGTGCCTTATCTTTAAAATCTGATTATTGTAATACTGTCAGTAATACTAAATGTGATATTGTCTGTGGTACTGTATGTGATACATTGAATATGAATTTGAATATATTTGAATTCTGATAATCAGCTACAGTCCCTGGTTGACAAGCTATCTGCTGCTTGCCAGAAGTTCGGCTTAAACATCAGTCAAAGCAAGACTAAGATACTTGTCCAAAACACAAACACTGCACCTCAAGTAAGCATTAATGGCCAACCACTAGAAATTGTTGATCACTTTTGTTAACTTGGCTCCATCATATCCAGCAACACTCTACTGGATAAAGACATTAACAACAGGATAGCCAAGGCAATGGCCACCATGTCACGGTTGCAGAAAAGAGTCTAAGACAACATATTGCTGACTAACAGTACTAAAGCCCTAGTCTACCGGACCTGTGTGTTGAGCACCTTGCTGTACGGATGTGAAACATGGTCAATATACTCATGTCAGGAAAAAAAGCTGAATGTCTTCCACCTCCGATGCCTAAGGCGGATCTTTAAAATAAGGTGGCAAGATAAGATAAAACCAATGAGGAAGTGCTACGAAGAGCAGGGTGCCAGGACATCCGCTCTGATATCAGCAGCAGACGCCTTGGCTGGCTTGGCCACGTTCGTAGAATGCCAGTAGGTCGACTTCCACTGGACATTCTGTATGGCGATCTAATAAAAGGCAGGAGAGCCGCTGGTCGCCCACTTTTACGTTATACGGATGCATGCAAACGCGACATGAAGCTCTTCAAAATCGACACTAGCAGCTGGGAAGAGGTGGCACTGGAAAGATCCACATGGAGAGAGAGCATAAAGGAAGGGTCACGGATTGCAGATGTCATACACAACAAAAGCAGAAAGAAGGGTTAACATGCAACGGCGCCTGGTGATTACATATCGCAGCTGTGTATCAAGGATTGACCTCTTTAGTCACACAAGAAGTTGCAAAGGATAAAGATCGTCTCTCGAGACGTAAAATGCCACAGAAATGTGATACATACAGTATGTGGTACACTGTTCCGTATGTGGTTCTGTCTGTGATGCTAAATGTAGTTTTGAAAATGTTGCAGTATCAAACCTAAATGACTAAATGTTAAAAAGAAAAATTACGAAGATGGAAATAGCCTTGTCTTGAACCCGACATATAAAATGGTGTTGAATAGATTTACCACACAGAGAAATATATAAAAGAAACCTAATGAAATGCAGATCTAGAGATACTTGCCTCATTTAGAAGCTACTAGCTTTTGTATTTTGGTGTCTATTTTTTCCTTTTAAAGGAAACTGAAAATAAGGGAGGAAACTAAACACTTAAAGTCTTGGCAAAATAATTTTGGTTATCTCTCATTGCCAAAAATAAAAACATAACATAATTGTCATTTATCTATAATGGTCCAGTCACTATGGTAGAAACTAAAGTAGAGAAGAAGCAAATATAAGGTTTAAAACAATTTATATGAGCCTCTCAAAATTTCTTCACGATGCTTTTCTGTTCGAAATTAAGTCATTTTTAATGTGGGCAAAAAAACTCATTGTCATAATTCGCACTGACATAGATCTATTACAACAATATGCTGTACATGTAGTCTGCACGTCAAATTATCGACTCTCTTGCAAATGTCCCAATTGAGAGATGTTTATTGGAAAACGTTCTCAAAAAATACCTACTCGGTCTCAATGGGGTCACGTCTAAAAGGGGTAACACTAAAGATACGAATCTACCTCAAAGAATGCTGAGTTGACTTCCACGGCTTGGAAATGTTAGTACTCAAGATTGGTACACGACATTATCTTATCTTATAAATTACAGACTTTCCTTAAAAACAGAAGTCAGTCACGTCCTACACGCATCCAGTGAGTAGTCTTTGCAGGTGTTAATCTAGTTGGTTGTTACGCTTGCTAAAAAATACTCGTTAACTGTCGGCTATAGAAACAGGCGAACTTAACATCGTGTGCCCCTGGGACAAGATGGACTAAAATGAAACTCTACTCTTTTATTTGCTTCATTAAGAGCCTACGGATGCAACGGCCCGTGACTGCCCGTAAATAAAATCCCTAAGTGCATTGCCATTAAAATATAAAGCTAAAGCAATCATTATGTAGGACGTAAATCTAATTATCACGTGACACAGTCTCATCACTCACACGTTATCGATAGACCACAATCAATTTTCAGAACGTATTCCTAAGTACTCTCACAATGAAAGCATTTACTGAACTCTGTTTGCATGAATGGCACTAGATGTCTATATGAATCTATGAATAGGCCCTGCACTACAAGGCAGAAGTAGCCTAATACCGCGTACGTTTAAGTTGCTTAGTAACGGTATAGACTTACTATAGACCATTGCGACCTACTTCTTCATTTTATCTTCTTATCTTATATAATACAGACGTTACTTCAAAAAAGATGATTACGTCCAACGCGTCATGCATTCAGTCATGCATATTAGCCAATGACCTAAACTCTGCTAAGTCACTGGTGTTCCTGGCTAGCTCAGGCAACCCATTCCATGCTCTAATGGCACTAGGGAAGAAGGAGCATTTGTACAAATTAGTCCTAGCATAGGGAACGAGGAATGTGCCTTTATCTTTGTGTATTTCTGAGTAGTTTATTAGATTTTAATTATTATGATGTTATTATAAAATTCATTATATTTATTATCTATATGACATTTTCAAAATCTCTGACTCACTCGTAACTTATTCTCCCTTCTGGGCCGGACGAAAAGATATGAAAATGTAACCTATTATTACTAAGCCTTTGCCTTGATTTACTAAGCAACTTTTAAGATTGAAACGGCAGCTGTTAATTTTCCCTAAAATGATTTTTTTCTCTGTTTCGCCACAATACGTTTGTGTTTGTTTTAAACCAACGTACTAAAATGCTATGAGGGAAACCAACTAATAGAAAAAAAGCTTAGCGTTTTTTTTACAAAGCCAAAGAAAAGGCGCATTGTGGAGTGTAGACAAATGAATGATGATGTCAAAGAAGGAATTTACTTTGTAAGAATTTTGCATCGATGTGTATTAAGTGTAGGATTTTTTGTGATTCGGTTTGTTGAATAATAACTAGTAGTCCACTACGCGAATAAATCCCTCTATAAAATATGCAAAGTGTTCCGTTAAATACTCCGAATGTGCGAAGTGTTCCTTTAAATACTCCGAATGTACGAAGTGTTTCTTTAAATACTCGGAATGTGCGAATTGTTCCTTTAAATACTCCGAATGTGCGAAGTGTTCCTTTAAATACTCCGAATGTACGAAGTGTTTCTTTAAATACTCGGAATGTGCGAATTGTTCCTTTAAATACTCCGAATGTGCGAAGTGTTCCTTTAAATACTCCGAATGTACGAAGTGTTTCTTTAAATACTCGGAATGTGCGAATTGTTCCTTTAAATACTCCGAATGTGCGAAGTGTTCCTTTAAATACTCCGAATGTACGAAGTGTTTCTTTAAATACTCGGAATGTGCGAATTGTTCCTTTAAATACTCCGAATGTGCGAAGTGTTCCTTTAAATACTCCGAATGTACGAAGTGTTTCTTTAAATACTCGGAATGTGCGAAGTGTTCCTTTAAATACTCCGAATGTGCGAAGTGTTCCTTTAAATACTCCGAATGTACGAAGTGTTTCTTTAAATACTCGGAATGTGCGAAGTGTTCCTTTAAATACTCCGAATGTGCGAAGTGTTCCTTTAAATACTCCGAATGTACGAAGTGTTTCTTTAAATACTCGGAATGTGCGAAGTGTTCCTTTAAATACTCCAAATGTGCGAAGTGTTCCTTTAAATACTCCGAATGTACGAAGTGTTTCTTTAAATACTCGGAATGTGCGAAGTGTTCCTTTAAATACTCCAAATGTACGAAGTGTTTCTTTAAATACTCCGAATGTACGAAGTGTTCCTTTAAATACTCCGAATGTACGAAGTGTTCCTTTAAATACTTGGAATGTGCGAAGTGTTCCGCTAAGGAAAACGTCTGCTATATTCAAATGGGAAATAATTCACAATCGTAGGCCATTGTAATCAGAGCCAGGTATTGTTAATCTCGTAACGGTTCCACGACCCCGTTTTTCTGTAACAAAATGACCTTATGGTTTAAATTAGTTAAACATCTTTAATAATGAAGACATGATTAAACGAGTAGCTAAATATAGAATATTACATTTTAATAAGAACTTGCCCTAAATACATTCTAATCACATTGCTATTTTTACCTACAACTTAAATAAGAATTTTAGAGCCTGCTCAAATGTCGGGGAAGCCTTTCATATAAATGAGCTTTGAATTACATATACAATAAAGTCAATCTTTACTTTTTAAGGATCTTTTTGCGTCTATCTATCTATCTATCTATCTATCTACTATCTATCTATCTATCTATCTATCTATCTATCTATCTATCTATCTATCTATCTATCTATCTATTTATCTTTATTTATTTATTCATTTATTTATCTATTTCTGGGGATGTGGAGTTCGTGTTTTTATCTGGATGGGCCTCACGATAAGACTTTTAGTTCTTTTTTTTTAAAATCCCCTTCAGTAGGCGTGGCAAGATATCGTCTAGTCCTTGTCTAACTTTGCTTCGTGGTTTAAAAGGTTACCCCCCTGCCCCACCTCATCCCCTAAAACAAAACTAGAGCAAAAATACAATAATTAAATTTCAGGATCGTAGCCAAGTTTGAGGTCCCCACTCCCGAAACGAATTTAGGAAATTTAGGCACCGGATATTTAGGCACCGCGTATTTACGGATATTTAGGCAAAGAATATTTAGGCACCCGGAAATTTAGGCACCGGATAATTAGGCACTTTTTGACAAGGCGGATAATTAGGCACCGAAAATTAGGCACTCTTTAATAAGCGATCTTTGTTTTGAAAAAAAAATGTTAACGTATATTTTATCCTTAGGCTATGGGCTATCGGTGACGTTATAATAAATAGCAACTATAACGATTCTAACTAAAGAAAAGCTGACAAAATGGGAAAAATGACAATCATGAGAATGTGTGAAATAAAGAGTCATTATATAATATAGACATCACAGGATTCAGGGGAGGGGAGGTAGAGATGATTCTCCGCTCATTGCTTCCCTCCATCACCAACCCCTAAGGTTGACTGGTGAGTTTTTTAAATTGATGATTATGCAAATTGTGTAAATATTTAGTTACTAATGTAAATACTTTAGATTTAAAAGTATTATAAAATATTTTTATAATGTCGGGGAGTGTTGGCGATTAATATAATCGCAATCGCCCTCTGCTTGTGGGAAAGGGAGGAGTCGTACTTTTAAAATGGGATGGGCGGGGTGGGGCGCACACACTCTCACTTAAATGAGAGGATTTCTCGCAGGTAGATGTAAACTAGGGCGTAATGTTACGTAGTGAATCTAAAGGCTACACACTGGACTAAAGGGTATGGAAACACAAAGGTGTTACAATGGAAGTCTGGGGATTATGTTTTAGAGGCCTTCCAAAAACTTGGGTAGACACATTTCTGTTAAAACCATCATAATAATAATTACAGTAATAAAAATAATAATAATATATAAGGGAAATGCAGATAGTTAAATTTCATAAGGCAGTGTTGAAAGGGAAACGAGTGTTTTTTGTTGTTTTTTAAATCATATGTGTGTTTGTGTGTGTGTGTTTAATAATGTGTGTATGAAACCTTTTTTGTCGGTTTTTTTTTCATTCTGAAGACAACAAAACTTGTCTCTGGAACTGAACACAAAAGGAATGAAGGAATAATACCTTCTTGAAAATTGTAGAAAATATGTTTGGTTTATGACAAAGAAGGCGGGGTTAAATTGGAACATCAACAAGCTTCTATAAGCAGAATAAGTGTTAATAAAAGATCAATATTCCAAAAAAAATGATATTTAAATTTTTAACTCATCTGTCTTTTCCATAAACTTTTTTTTACATTTTCAAAGCATTATATTTTATCGTAATTTCTAGCCGTTTTGCGATTTCCATTGCAATTTATATAAATATTATATTACATAAGTTTACATATATATTCAATAAAAGTTAATGACCACAGTTGAAGGACGTAACACACCTATACACTCACACAATATAAAAGAAGGAGTGTTGGTAATAGATATTAATGCATTATAAAATATGTATGCTGCTTTAGTTTATCAACATATTTAATTCCTATAAGTAACGCGCGCAATTCCCTCCTGCTCATTCCCATTCCCACTATAAGAATTTTCTCCAGACTTCCATTTTAGCAGTTATGTACAATGGTGTACCCTGCCCTGTACTCCAGTGTGTAGCCTTGAGGCTCATTACGTCATTTTCACGACCTAGTTCAACATCTACCAGCGACAAATCCTCTCCTTTTAGTGGAAGTGCGTAGAGGAGGAAGGGCTAATGTCAGGAAGCAATGAGAGGAGAATCAACTCTACCTCCCTTTCCCTGAATCCTGTGAGGTCTATATTTTATAATGACTATTAATCTGGAGTCATTTTTTTCCACACATTCTCACGATTGTCATTTTTTTTCCTCGTTTTTGTCAGCTTTCCTTTTATATCATGAGCATTCAGTAAGAATCGTTTTAGTTGCTATTTTGTTGATAACGTCACACCGATAGCCCATAGCCTAAGGATAACATATACGTTAACACTTTAAAACTATTTTCAAAATTAAGGTCGCTAATTAAAGAGTGCCTAATTATCCGGTGCCTAATTTTCCGCCTTGTCAAAAAGTGCCTAATTACCCGGTGCCTAAATTTCCGGGTGCCTAATTATCCGGGTGCCTAAATATCCGGATGCCTAAATATCCGGTGCCTAAATATCCGGTGCCTAAATTTCCAGATACCTCCCGAAACAGATACAAAACTACAATTATCAAATTTCTTGTTGTAGCGTAAGGAAATTGGGAGGGCGGGGGGTGAAGACCTCACCCCCCAAATAACTGTCGATGAGCTCCATAATTATCTATGAGAATTCAAGCAACATTCTGATAAAAACTAAAGCAAACAATTGTCAGCGAAATTCATGAGGAGAAGGGGGCGGAGGAAATTGAACTCCCCCCCCCCCTCATTCCAAATGAAAATAAAAATAAACCAAAAACTTCAATAGCAAAATGCGTTTGTTTTTTAGGTTCCTCCTTAAGCAATAAAAAAAAAACAGTAAAAGAGAAACAGAAGAGAAAGAGATATGAGGTAATGTGGTGGTGATTCAAAGAAAAGTAATAAAATGAAAAGAGGAAAATGAATGACCTTCTGACTTTGCATTACCTGTCTTTGTATTACCTTCTGTCTTTGTATTACCTTCTGTCTTGGTATTCTGCCTTCTTTGTTGGTATTACCTTCTGTCTTGGTATTCTGTCTTCGTATTACCTTCTGTTTTTGTATTAACTTCTGTCTTTGTATTACCTTCTGTCTTGGTATTACCTTCTGTTTTGGTATTATCGTCTGTCTTGGTATTCTGTCTTTGTATTACCTTCTGTCTTTGTAATAACTTCTGTCTTTGTATTACCTTCTTTGTTGGTATTACCTTCTGTCTTGGTATTCTGTCTTTGTTTTCTGTCTTCAAATTACCTTCTGACTTTGTATTCTGACTTTATTACCTTCTGTCTTTGTATTCAGTTAATGTACACGTGTATTGATATTTTCGACGAATTGTTAATCTGTTTATTTATGATGCTCTGTCAGGTCAGTCTGTAACCTGATAAACAGGTCAAGCAGAACGAGTGCTTTTCCTGGCCATCTATTTATTTTTTTAACTCTATAGTGTATGCATGAGCGAATACCCGTTGACGTATGTGTGTTTGAAGATTTAGATTTGTCTAGAATTCCAGACCAAATTTAATTTTAAGAAGATTATATTTTGAAAAATTGTAACGGTCAAACCAGAATTTCCCGTGTGTTGCCCATTAGATAGTATTTTTTCCCCCCAAAGATATACATAAACTGTCAAATTTCTAGGAAAATCGTAAGAGTCTTGTCCACCCAGGTTTCTGTTTTTTTTTTAACCCATGAAGAATTTGCAAGCTGATAAGAGACGTTGTAAAAAAGTATAGAGATTTATTTAAAAGAGGAGATCGACAAAAGCTTATAAGGCAGCGGTTCTCAACTGGAGAACCTTATTTCGCAAAGATTTGTTCTTGGAAACAGAAGAAGAAGGCGCAACACAATCTCAAACAGAACGGGATATGAAATAGTCTGAATACCAAATACTGTTCAGATAAGTCGTTAAAATGGAGACAAAAAAACAAAACAAAAAAAAAACAACAACAAAAAAACCCAACTTCCATAGATGAATAAAAAAAAATAAATTCCGGGGGTCCTAGGCGATTTTGGCTTATTTTTAGTAACAAAATGTAATATATATATATATATATATATATATATATATATATATATATATATATATATTTACGATGCTTACTATTAGATTGCAATCTCTTCAAGGGTGTAAACTAGACAAAATAGAATCAACTTCTAATTACAATTTCCTGACGTCTCTTTCTGTTTTCTTAAATCACTGGAAAGACACTTTGAAATTTTGAAGCATTACAAGCAATGAGTACAATGAGAAATGTTAGACCACCATCCGCGAGCACGTTGCCCTGCCTCATCGTGGCGCTCGCGTGGAAACAGCCATTAGAGGAAGTGGCTAGGCTAAATGGGTAACAACACAGGACTCCCGTGGGGATGCCCACGGGTAGACGAGAGTCCACCCATTGCACGGGCGGGGTTGTAATGAAGTCCCCACAAAACTGTCACCAATTCATGCGCTGTTCCTCAAAGGGACAGTTACATAAATGGCGGGTCTCGCACAGTTAGCTTCGTACATTGAAGGAAAATGGCAGAAGATCCCGGTGTATTCTCGGCCTTCAGCCGTGTCTAGCCTACGCGTTGGGGGCCAAATGCATCGGTCAACAGCAATGCTTTACATAGGCATTGTCTAGGGTCTCTCCCAAACAGAACTGTGTGTTCACACAGGTTTTTTTTTTTACTGTTTGGCGTCCAAGCAGATTTTTTTTTCAAACATAGGGCTCCAAGAGCCTTTGGCTCAGCCCTTAGACATCAACAAGACCACCATCAGCTTCGAGTAGGAGTTTATTAAAAAAAAAAACTTTTTTAAATTACATGTTTTCTTACATACTTATTTTAAAGAAAAATGAACACAGGTTACCATAAATAATAAAAATAACCATATTTGTTCCCATTTGCATACTCAGACAAATGCTCTCCCTTTTCCTATTCACGACGCTCTGATTACTGCCGTTTTCCACAATCGATGCAAGTCAGTTAGCCAGAACACAGCCTTATCATTTTGCAGCCTCGTGTGAACGCATGGTTAATATCCCCCCCCCCCTCTCTTCTCCGGCCTTATCGCTGGCTGCTGTGTGATCTAACACAGCGTCCTTATCAACACGATCTGATGTCTGGTTAAGAGGGATTGTTGTTATGTCTTATCCAATTAACAAAAGAGCAGAGATAGTCTCAGCCAGACTGTAATAATATATTTACACAATGCTGTGATGACCACCTAGTTGGAAAAATACGAGCCAAGGCGTGTCCTGTGTTTTTTTCTGTGTTTTTCTTGTTGACGGAATACTGACGGAGATAATCTGTGCCTACAAAGCTCATCATTGTTGCGCCATGGGACAGCTTTCATACGTGAATCCAACCATTTTAAATGAACCAGGTAAGTTGACTTTGCTCTTTATCAAGCGACATGGGGGAGTGTTCTTTGGTTTATGCACACTTAGAATATGCTAATTACATTGAGGCGGCAGGTGTCTTATGGTTAGGGTAATGTTATCTTACCTTATCTTATAAGATAACTTACGTAGGTTCCTTCAAAAGAGAAGATAATTACGTCCTGCGCGTTTCGTGGGACAATCCAAGTATCCAGTCATACTTGTTAATCAGTGAGTTTAAAACTAAGCTAAGCCGTTAGTTTGTAAACAGAAGGAAAACTTATATAGAAAATTTAAAGAAACTAAGGCAGAAAGAGTTTACAAAAAGTATATAACAATTAAACACTTAACCCAAAAAGTAAGCAGACAGCTGCATAGTGAATACATAAACAATGTAATACCTAAAGATAACAACAAAAACCTATGGCCATACATTAAGTCTAAGAAAATGGAAACAACAGGCATAGCGCCATTAAAAGATGAACATAACATAATACATAATGATAATGAAACTAAAACAAACATCCTAAACAAATACTTTGCATCAGCATTCTCAGCAACAGGAGACAAAGACATATTACTGAATTTGAACCAAGTAGACAACATAGAAGATATAGTAGTACAAGAAAATGGAATTCAAAAACTATTAGCCAACACCAAACCAAATAAAGCGTCTGGACCTGATGGTATTCCAGCTAGATTACTCAAAGAACTAAGCAATGAGCTAGCCCCAGTGTTCAAAATACTCTTTCAGGCTTCACTTAACCAGGGCAGAGTACCAAAGGACTGGAAAGAAGCTAATGTCACCCCCCTATTTAAAAAGGAGAAAAATCTGACCCAGGAAACTACAGACCAGTATCACTTACCAGCATCACATGTTAAAGCCTAGAACACATAATATGTAGCAACATCATAAACCACTTAGACAAACAAAATGTCCTCACACCATTCCAACGTGGCTTTAGGACATATAGATCATGTGAAACACAACTAATAGGACTAATTGATGATTTTTCAAAAGGTTTAGATAATAGTGAACAAATAGATGCTATCTTACTAGATTTTTCTAAGGCTTTTGACAAAGTTTACCACTTTAGTTTGCTTAAAAAATTAAAATATTTTGGCATTAATGGACCACTGCATCAGTGGATTAAAGATTTTCTGATAGGGAGAGAACAAACTGTAATAATAAATGGCTCTAAATCAACACCGATAACAGTAAACTCAGGTGTACCTCAAGGAACAGTCTTGGGTCCACTACTATTTTTAATTTACATAAATGATTTACCAAATTGCATTACTTCAGGAACAAAAGTCAGACTATTTGCAGACGATTGCATAATATATAGAACAATAAAAACAACACAAGACACAGATATTTTACAAAGAGACTAGATGAATTACAGAAGTGGGAATCAAATTGGAGCATGTCTTTCCACCCAGAAAAATGTCAGTTGTTAAGAGTAACAAAAAAACTAAAACAAATTAATTCCACTTATCTTATTCATGGCAAACCAGTAACACAGACTAAAAACGCAAAATACCTAGGTGTTATAATAAATGAAAAACTGTCATGGAATCCACATATTGATGAAACTATAAAAAAATCAAACAAAGCATTAGGGTTTATTAAAAGAAATTTCTATAAATCAAATAAGAACATAAAACTAAAATGTTATTTAACCTTTGTTAGGCCAATAATAGAATATGCATCCTCCATTTGGGACCCCTCAACTCAAGAAAACATTAAGAAACTGGAACAGACACAAAATAGAGCAGTGAGATTCATAACAAATGAATATTCACATTTGACTAAAGTAACACCTATAGTAAAATCACTAAATTTAGAAAGCCTTCAGGACAGAAGACTCAAAAGTAAAGTAGCAATTATACATAAAACACTGAACCATAATCTTCAAATACAAAAACAAAATTTAATAAAATACTCTGAAAGACACAAAGATAAAAGCACATTCCTCGTCCCATATGCTAGGACAAATTTGTACAAATACTCCTTCTTCCCTAGTGCTATTAGAGCATGGAATGGGTTGCCTGAGCTAGCCAGGAAAACAAGTGACTTGGCAGAATTTAAGTCATTGGTTAATATGCATGACTAAATGCATGACGCGTAGGACGTAATCATCTTCTTTTTTGAAGTAACGTCTGTATTATATAAGATTCAGGCAACCAATTCCGTGCTCCAATGGCCTTAAATCAGCGGTTCTCAACCTTTTTTGCTCGGCGACCCCTTTTTACAACCCCCCACTCATCTGCGCCCCCCCCCCCGCTCACACATACAGGAATAGAAGTATAGACAATAACAATTCATTTTTTCGATGGTCTTTGGCGACCTTTGGCAAATCGTCAATCGACCCCCAAATGGGTCGCGACCCACAGGTTGAGACTCCCTGCCTTAAATCCTGTCTTCGTGGAAACTAAAACCTACTGGGTGGGTGGGCTAAAAAAAACTGAGTGGACACGGATCTCGATAACGGCTTTAACCATTTTCCTAGAAATATGAAAGTTAATGTATATCATTGAAAAAGTTTACTATCTCGTTGACCACACTAGGAAAACTTTAGTCTTACTGTTATAATTTTCAAAGAGATAAATTTAAATTTGGATAAACTAGAAAATACTTATCTTAAACGGACCATGAAATAATAAATAATAATTAATTAATGTTTAGGAACATTTTACGCATCTTCTTCTTGGTTTAGTCTATATTTCTAGATCTATGGCTTACCATTAGAACTTTATAAAGTCTAATATATTTAGGTATAGATTAGCGCTACCAGGATTATTTTTCTGAGGTGGGGGAATGTGAAGTTAAATTTCCCTTTCAGACCTTGCGATGTATGGGGTAGATGATATAAAGGTCATCTGTATCTGTGGCCCACAGTTAATGAATATGTGATGTGGCCAGCACAATTACGAACTGCCTTTACTTTTCCCCAACTTATGTCAGGTATCCATTAGAGCTCTGTGGAATCAGAGGCGCACTAAAGATCCCGAAATAAAAAATCAGTCTTTACCAGGATGGGACCCTCCGATTCGGAAGTCAAGCTATACCTCTCTCTCTCTCTCTCCCCCCCCTCTCTCTCTCTCTCTCTCTATCTATCTATCTATCTATCTATCTATCTATCTATCTATCTATCTATCTATCTATCTATCTATCTATCTATCTATCTATCTATCTATCTATCTATCTATCTATCTATCTTCCAAGCCCTTCCGTTTGTAGCTTAATTAAAAAAAAAATAAAGTTGGCAGCATCGAAGTTTAATTTAGTCCTAGATATTTGTTTCGTGAAAATACGCTCAAAAGAAATCGCATTCTTTAAAAATTCAAGAGAAATGAGAGATTCTTGGTGTAACACAACAACAACCCCAAAGAGGAGTGGCTCAACCAATGGGCAACAGGAAACACAGGCAGAGCCATGTACAAAGAAATGGACATGCCTAACAAACTAGACAGTATTAACTCCCCCCCCCCCCCCCCGCAAAGAGCAATCTACAATCTTCTAACTAAGGACAGGACACACATGTCTATCAAATTACCGTCTCAATAAAATAAATTCCACACAGCTCCCCCTTTGTAGACACTGCGCCCACCCTTATGAAACCGTAAACCATATCCTTTTTGAATGCCCCTTCATAATCCACCTTAGGCAAACCTACTACCGCTACAGCCCAACATAACCAACACCCTGTACGGCAGTGCTGAACAACTGAATACAACAGCACACTATTTTTCCTTGGCACTGTCTGCAAAAGAGCTCACAGCTCAGCAGCAAAAAGCTGGCTAGAAGAAGAAGAAGCAGTGTAACACAAACTCATGTCTGCTAGTATTTGTCATTGTTTTGATACATTGGTTTCTGTTTATGTAAAAAAAACAACAGTTTTGCCTATTTCATTTTACAGTTAAAAGGTTCGCGTTCAGATGACCAAAAAACAAAAACATGGCTATAGCACCTATTTCGAAAATGATACAGTGGGTGGTGTTGGATCTTCAATAAAGCTCTTAGATGTTGAGTTCTTAACACGACAGACAGTCAGACGGACAGTAAAAACAATTGCGGCTAGGTCTTTGTAACCAAATTCGACAATTTTCCCTTACTTTCAACTTCAAAGATATTGTTCACATCTCTTTCCCGTAAATAAAGATCTGTATAACTGGTTTTAACAAAAATCACCTTTTTTTTCTAATTTAAAAAAAAAAAAATAACTATGATGGCTTTCATAGCCAGGAGCTCTTTCACGTTGTGAAACGCTGATTTGTACAAGTGTATTGATATTTTCGTAATTTTAATTTTAGCAACAAAAGGCCTCCAGTGAAAGACTAGATATTCTAAAGCATGAAATATTCATGTCTATAATTTGATGTGCTAACGTAGATCGTCCATTAAATTTTATTTTTTTCGATAAGGGAAATACTTGTTGGCCAGGTCAATAGCCTTTTTTTATAGTGCATGTACATTGTTAAGAATGCATGCAGCATTAATATAGACCAGTGCTTCTCAAACCTTTTTCTTAAACGGAACACTTCCCATTTTTGAGAATTTAGCGGAACCATTCGCTTGCTTTATAGGTTGCATTATTTCCCATGTGTTTAAAAAAATAATAATAATAGTAATCAAACCATATATATATATATATATATATTGAAGTAGAAAACTAATGGTATAAGAATATACATCATAAGCATCAGAAAAAAATTAATGTATACGGACTTTGATGGTACTGTGTTTTTGTCAGTGGCATTGCAAGGGATTTGGGCGCCCTGGTGGCTTGGTCTCTTTAGGCATTTTGACATTCGACATCATGACATGAGATATTGTACTTACTAAATATATGTCTTATGTGTGGAATACATGCAACATGGTCACTGATTTACATAACAACATGAATAGAAAAATAACATGACATCGGCTCAATATTTAATGCAAAAAAAATTAAGACACTCATTTGGGTGATTTACTCAAGTGGGGGCCCGGAGGATTAATATCCCCCTAACCCTAACCCTACCCTAGCTACGTCACTGGTTCTTGACGATCTTAACTTTTTGATACCCTGCACGATATTGATAAACTAAATTCTAATACCTGGTGGGGCATCACGCCGCCATGTTTCTAGAGACGAGTATATATTTTGACCTTGTTTCAACTGAAAAGAAACTCCTGCTTCTCACAAATAGATTGTAGGAAACAGAAGTACAATATTAGATGTTTTTAAGTAGTAAGATACTCTTCAGGTATAAAATGGACTAAAAATCATTTAACGCTTTCTCTTCTAATTAACGATGCCAACGTTGATTTGACCCCAATGAAACTAAATTTATTTTTGGATTTATAAAATTTTAATTTGTGTTCTGTAAAAAGAGCATGCTTTCTCCTACAATTCAATGCCAAATATAACATTTTCTAATAACAAACAAAAAACAGGATAGTGAAATGCCAATGAGCAGAAAGAATAATACTATTGAAATGGGGTAAATAATTATATATCGAGAGAGTTAAGGGTTGATTTTTGTATTTTTATTTCAAATTAAAGACATAATTTAGGTCTTTATAATAATAATAATTTTATTTATAAAGCGCTGTTAACAAAACAAAATGTAGGCTCAAGGCGCTGTAATAACATTACAAACACAAACACGACAGCTAAAATGACAAGCTAATCTAAAAAAGTTTTAAACAGATAGGTCTTAAATGTTCTACTTAAAAGTGGTGTAGCATGTTGTCTGTCTGAGGTCAATAGGGAGTGAGTCCCAAACTTTTGGTCCGTGCACTTAAAAAAGCCCGCAGACCGTAACTTTTGAGGGAGAAACGTAGCACTACTAAAAGCGTTTGAGTCCATTGAGCGCAGGGCTCTCTGGGGGACATATGGATAATCAGTTCGCTAAGGTACAAGGTACAAGGCCATCTCATTGTTATAGATACACTGATGACAAAATGTGGCGACCTTGTCATCGATTCTCGCTTTCACGGGAAGCCAATGGAGCGTGCGCAAGAGCATAGTAGCAGAATCTCGTCTTGTTTTTTTTTTAAGGACTATTCGTGCGGCGTTGTTCTGAATACGTCGCAGCTTGGCTATTTTGTCATCAGGTATACCTGCTAGCACGGCGGAAATCATCTGTTCAATATACATATTTTCTAGTCCTCTATGTAGCCAAATGTAAATTAATTGTTATTTGTACTATGAAAAACTATATAGGTCAAACTAGAGTTTTCCCATCGTGGCCAACGACCTAGTCATTAATTCAGCAAGTGAAGACTGGTATTTTTAATTTCGGAATTTTCGGGCGCCTCTAATGGGTACATGTCATTAGTTGGGGAAAAGTTAAGGTGGTTGGTCGTTGTGCTGGCCACATGACACCCTCTGTAACCGCAGGCCACAGAAACAGATGACCTTTACATCAACTGCCCTATAAACCACAAGGACTGAAAGGGGATCTATGCTTTACTTTATAACGTTTAAATAAATTAAACCTGTTTATATGTATATGATCCACTCCTACAATGACTTTGTTTTTCAAATAGTTACTCTTTTTTTTTCATATGATCGGTGATGTCCGCAGTATTGGATCGATGACTCGAGACCATTAGCCATTATCGGTAACGAATTATAGTTTGAACGTTTTAAGCTAATTGTCCCTGTAGAGTTTGTCACGGATCAAATAGGTCCCCGGAGACCGGTAGTCCGATAGAGCTCATGTATATAAGTAGAAACTCGATACCACTTTATCTGAAAAGCTCCGTGCGGGTCGGTTATAGGCTGCATAATTTGGCAAGAGCTGAATAAGGGAAAGAAATTATACTTGACAGACGAGGTGGTATAAGTTGAACTAGTCCCTTTGCCTGAGCCCTGGTACAACTTTAAAAAAAATGCATTTAAAAAGCGATTATGGTAACATTCACACATCCTCCCCCTTTTTGTCCCCAACTGGTCAAGTGAAGTGATAGGATCAAAGCGTATTAAGAAAGCTAAAAGCAAATATAGCTAAAGAAAAAAAACAATTATAAAAAATATTTCTAATCGCACAGATTTATAATTGCTAGCCTAGATCTATTACAAATTTAATTACATGACTGATCCAATCTAGTTGATACAATTTAATACTCTTGCTATACTATTTGTTTTATTTAAAAAGTTTTTTTTTTGTTTTTTTTTTTACATTTTTCTTGTTTTTCTATACAGTCATTGCCATGGAGACTAAATTATTATTTTTTTTTTCAAACTGTAAAAAAAAAAAAAAAAAAAAAAGCGAGATCAGATTCACTGATGACACCATCAAATGATGAACTGTGCAGGTTGTCACTTTCCAAGCACAAGATGAAACATTGATCTGGAGTCATTGTTGTTCTAAGCGAACAGAGTGGAGAGCATGGCACGTTTCTGACATTGGAACAAAAAAATATCGTTTTATACTGAAGCATATAAGATAATGGCTATTTCGAACAATATACCCCCCCCCCAAAAAAAAAAAGAACCTTCAAAAAAAAAAAGCTATAGAATGTGTAAACGTAAACCGAGCAACAGGTAACATATAGATGGCTAATGAGACAAAAATAATACCATAAGAAATAATACCATGAGAAATAATACCATGAGAAATAAAACAAATAGAAATAATACTATGAGAAATTGTACAATAAGAAATAATAACATGAAAAATAATACCATAATAAATAATACAATAAGAAATAATACCATAAGAAATAATACCATGAGAAATAATACTATGAAAATTAATAGCATAAGAAATAATACCATGACAAATAATACCATAATAAATCTACCTATCTATGGCCTCCTTCAGTCGCGAAGCGACTATGATTCATCTCATGGTTAATTTTTTTCTTTATTAATTCATGTATTGACTTCTACAATAAACTACAATTTCTGGGCATTAGCTGTGGTCGGAACGATGTCGCCCACACATCAGTTCCACCTCCCACAAAGCAGCTGATGTATCCAAAGTAACGGCAGTGCCGATACAGTTTGGGGTCAGCGGCGTCGCAGGTTCTGCCAAAGTGTAGCACTGGGTGCTACAAACTGCCTTAGGGTCGCCATCTCCTGATTTTTCCTCAGGTTGTCTCCCGAAGTCTTTCCAATGATTGGCTAAAGCTGCAACTTGCCTGCAAGGCAACAGAGGTTTGAATTCAGATTTTCATTCTCCTAGGTGGGTAGCCAGCCATGCTAACGAGCCCCTCCTGCACGAAGCTTACTGGTTAAGGCGCCAGTAACTCGCCTTTGCCTCTTTTCCTGTTAGTGAGAACAGTTCCGCCGGACTCAATATCTGAGCCATAATAAATAATGCCATGAGAAATAATACCATAAGAAATAATACCACGACAAGCGATTCTGTTATAAAAAGAAGCAATTTATTTTGGTCTCAACATATATTACATTAAGCATGATCTTTCAACTTAAAATAGTACATCTATTTATATCAGCCATTGTTACAGAATTAGGGGCTTACAGCAATAACACGTATCACATTACTAATTCCTTTAACATAACAAAACAAATTTGCAATCAATAAAATGTATTGACTACCACACTAACCATTGACCGATTCTATTTATCTTTTTCTTTTTCAAAATATCAAATTACGTCTGAAAGATTTAAGTTGCGATGAGGAAAATAAGACCTCTGTTCTAAAATATTTAAGGATCATCCATTTATGACGTTTATTGGGAAAAAAAAAAGACTTTTTGGGCTCCTTAACCAACACAATAGTCTTTCAATCTAAAGATATATTTTAGGCCTAAATACAATTGGCTCATTTTAAAGACATGTGGATTTTATATGTAGATTTTATAACATGCTATCATACGAAAGATGTTCAAGTGTTTACAAAATACTCAACAACAGCTTCTAGATGGATCATAAAAGAGGTATAAAAAATGTGTACTTCTATATAATGGCGTTAAAAAAATAAGTGAGATATATGTTTGGATTATTGGGCGTGTGTCAGACATAGACATATTTAAATTATGAATCATCCTCATCCCATATGCTAGGACAAATTTGTACAAATACTCCTTCTTCCCTAATGCTATTAGAGCATGGAATGGGTTGCCTGAGCTAGCCAGGAAAACCAGTGACTTGGCAGAATTTAAGTCATTGGCTTATATACATGACTGAATGCATGACGCGTAGGACGTAATCATCTTCTTTTTTGAAGTAACGTCTGTATTATATAAGATAAGATAAGATGAATATTGTATTTTTCAATGTATTCTTTTTTTTTAGTGGATGTACATAGTACATAGTACAAATCTGACTGATATCCCCCACCCCTCCTCAAACATAAACTTAATAATTTGTCGTGGACATCACAAATGAATGATCCCAAGTATCTGTGAAAAATAGTCTCCCTTGCTCACGATTAAAACTTGGTTTCCAAGCGACGCAAAACAATACAAAGGCGCGAGCCAGCCTCACTATCAGAGAGATCGTGGGACTTGTGTTACTACGCCATAGTCTAGAAACAGCTAGTCGACCTTCCGCCACAAAAAAAAAAAAAAACAGTCGGAAAGAAGGACACAGTTATTAAAACATCGACGTCCATAGAGATAATACAAAACACAAGAAACAATAAGGTTGTTTAACGCTTCTAGGATTTGATATTCCAAGGGAGACAACGTGTTTGTAGAGACAGTTGGTCAAAACAAAAATGTGAGTAGGTAAGGGACACTATTCTGACTTTGTAGATAGGTTAAACCTAAATGTTAGTAAGTCCTTTTCGTTCATAGCCGTTATTAATATTGTAATTACATTTTATAGTTAACGAATCAGTCTCTACTGGTATAATATTACTTTGGGTAGTGAAAAACATAAATATGAAGGTGTTTTGGTTTGAATAGAATTTGTAATACCATAAATTGCTGCGTGGAAATGTTTATTTTATTTTTTTTTTAAATTTATCTTTACTAAACGTTGATATGTATAATTTGTCGTCCCCACCCCCCAAAACAAAATAATAATAATAATAATAAAATAAATATTAATCTGTTTTAAATATTCCCTGTCGACTTATCTACCATTTGAACATATTTTTTTTTTCTTTCTTGTATTTTCCTTCATTAGTGGGTAGATAATTTAAAGTTTTACACTCGTATTGATCTGCTTTCGAGAGAGCAACATGAAAGATGAGGCAATGCTGACTATAAAGGGGAGATAAGAGTGGGTACCGAGAGCTCCTCTAATCTGCCTACGCTCTGATCGTAAATGGGCTTTGTCCATTAAAGTCAGAGAGTCTCAAACTGTGACAGACGACTCTTATTCTTTTGTGTTCTTTTGTGTAATGAGTTAGGTGAGATATTTCAGAGGCCTAGCTTGTCATAGTGTGGGTTATGGGGGCTCATTGCGACACAAAGGTGTTGAGAGAATCCTTTGCTACCAAAAAAATATTCCTCCTTAGGTGTTTGCTAATAAGCAATGTCAATGTATCACCCTGCTAACATCTGCAGAAATTTAAGTTTCAACATCACTCTGGTAAGGCAATAATAGTAGCAGTAAAGTCCCCTTTCAGACCTTGCAATCTATGGGGCAGATGATGTAAAGGTCATCTGTTTCTGTGGCCCACGGTTAACGAGGGTGTTATGTGGCCAGCACAACGACCAGCCGCCATTACTTTTCCCGCCAACTAATGTCAGGTACCCATTACAGCTTGGTGGATTTAGAGGCGCCCTTCAAATCCCGAATTTCAGAATCCCAGTCTTCACCAGAATTCGAATCCGGAACCCTCGGTGCGGAAGCCAAGCGGTTTACCATTCAGCCACGGCGCCTCCTGGTATGATAACAGTTAAAAAAATATTAAAATGCTTAATGCTGCAAATAACGTCAATGACACCAAAGTCGATTTGGACAAAGCCTTCATGAAACCATTCAGAAGAAAGTTAAAATATTTTAAAGATAAAAAGCAAACCTTAAGGTCACGATTTTAACCACTTTACCATCACAGAGAAAATATAAGACACTGATCACAGCAGTGGCGTAGCTAGAGTATATGATGCCTGGTGCGGTACCTCATCTTGATGCCCCCCCCCCCCCCCAAAAAAAAGCTAACTAAATAATAACATTGCAAAACCTTACTTTTTTTGTTAATTAAAAACATCCCTTTTACATAAACATACTACAAGTGAATTTTACGCGCTTTCTTGCTGGCAAAAGTATCAATAATTTTATCGAAATCAATTTTTTCCACCAGCTCTTGTTCAATGGACAAAATGGCCAAATTAGTGAGTCGTAAATTTGTCATCGTTGATCGCAAGTAATTCTTGATCAGTTTAAGTTTGGAAAAACTTCTCTCGCATGTAGCGACGCTTACCGCAATAGTAAAAAATATGCGAATCATCTAGCTGATATTTTTTTATAAATTTCAAGAGCTCAACAGGTCTTTGTTTTGGATGTTCGGAAGCTTCTGATTTAATAGCTGGGAAGGCGACAAAAATTCATTTCTATCTGCTACATCATGAAGTTGCTCGAATCGGGTGATTATTTCTTGAACTATCCTGTCCAAGGAAGAATAAATTTCCCTTCGTAGCTCTTCTTTGTGTGTAAGTACAGAGTCGTCACTTTTCTCACCAGGCATCTTTTTCTTATGGCCAATACGTTTTTGAGGTTCTGTACTGATTCTCAGATCTGAGCACACGCTTTCGGCAAAGGTAATGCTGGCTTCAGCGATGTCCTCTCGATTACTACTTAAAAATGTCTCTAATGTTTTTAGTTTGAGTGAGCAGTCTTGAATTGACAATCTTTGTTTTTGAAGGTAGACTTGCGCATCATTAATTTCAGTTAATACAGGAGCCCAAAATCCAAGATAGGTGAGAAAACTAAAAGACTGAATAGCAACTAATAATCCACCTGCTTCAGATCTAGTAGATGAATTTTTATCTCTGCTATTTAATGTCTCCAGAGTTTCTATAATTTTAGAAAATTTATCCCTAACCATCTTGACGGCTTCTCCTCTGGCGCTCTAGCGGGTCTCAACTAAACGTTTAAGGCTAGTTCCGGTTTTTTGATGAGGATATCCCAGCGGTGTGTTGAAGTTGAGAAAAAGGCGTGTAAACGGTCCAGTGTACCAAAAAATGTTACCGAATTGACTTCAGCTTCAGCAACTCGAATTCCTGCTAAATTAAGAGAATGGTTTGAGCAGGCAATGAATATTGCTTTGGGATTGACTTCTAGAATACGTTATTGGACACCTTAGTTTTAACCTTTCATGACCGAAGCATTATCATAGCCTTGACCCCTTGCAGTCCATTATGTCGAAGCCATCCGAACGCAGTTTCTCTAGAATCATCTCAGCGATTCCAGCAGCATACTTGTCCTTTGTGTCGATGAAGTCAATAAGACTCACGAACCTGCACCCCGTCATTATCCATGACAACGTACCGTAAAATTTAGGAAGTTTGATCCAGCTTTGAGATGTCAGGTGTACTGTCAAAAATAATAGAGAAATATTTGGCTTGTTTTACTTGCTGTATGATTTGTTTTTTAACGTGATCCCCCAATATTGTAATAAATTCGTTTTGTATTTGTGGAGACATGTATGTATTCGGTCTGGAACAAAACTTAGTTCGAAGCACATGCTCCCTCAAGAGTGGACCGTACTTTGATAGTAATTTTACTAACTCCATGAAATTGCCTTGATTTTGCCCTTCCAACACTTCTTCAGCTCGCTCGCGATGCCCATGTAGTGCCAGATTTCGCTTTAGAAAAAACGAATGATGTTCAAGATTCTCTTCAGGTAGTCTTTCCAGGTTTTCGTCTCTTGTATAATCAAATTTTGGGCCTTTTTTGTCTATATTGTTCCCTACTTTCAGGTGAACTTCAAGTTCCCTCCAAGCAAGCGATGACTAAATGTGAGCTCTGCTGGTCTCATGGTTTTCTATTTTCGGGGATAACATCCACCAATCATTAAATCCATCTTTGGATTTAAATGAAGATTTGGTACTTGACCTTTTCAGAAGAGTATGCAGGGGAAACAAAATAAGGATTCTTTTTTTGGCGAATAACACACCCACTTTCTATGAACTTTCTCGCCGTTTGACATTTGCCGGAAAAACCAAGCCTTTGAAAGCTTTCTAGCCTTTCCTTTTGCTGATTCTCTATATGTAACAGAGTTTCTCCCTCTAGACTCTTTGATCCATGCCGTCAGCCAATTCAATCAGAGATGCCGATTTCTCCGTCTGAGCTTAAAATAGTTTTGAGGCGTCAGCTAGACTAGTCAGTCTTGAGCACTGTTCATCCTTTTGTTTACGTTACAGTATTACAATGAACTAGTTAGTTTAAAAAAAAAAACCCCGTAGAAAACAAAGGTTAGCTTATTTAAAAATATTGACATTACAATAGAATTATTTCCAAAATTAAACTATAAAGAATCATAAAGAAATGAATAAACTAAGACAATTGTTTAGAGCTAGAGTTTAGAAATATATTTGTAAACTTAATATCTAGATGAAACCACTGGACTAAACAATGAAGTAAAAAAAGGTTGGCCTATCTTCTTCTTCTTCTTTATATTACAGAGCATTGATCAGTGCATTAACAACATGTACCGTGTGTCCGAAATAAATCTAGTAAATTAGATTCAAACTGTTCTATAGCTTACATTGTATGGAAGAAATAGTCAAGGAGATGAAACAAAATAGCGACATGACTAGTTTATAAATCGTTAGTTCATGTTTAAAATACAGTAGTTTAAGTTTGTTCGTGTCCATACAATTAGTCGTTTTTACTGAAACGCTCAGGGAAATAGGAAATTAATACACACTGGGGGAATTTGGTGCCCCTCTCCACTTGGTGCCCTGTGCGGCCCGCACCACCCGCACATTGGTAGCTACGCCACTGGATCACAGTAACGAACGAGACACGTCACAAGATCTCCTTTGTTACCTTACTAATTGAATCATTAAATACAATCCATTTTTTTTCCGATGTAAACTTCACTTATAATGTTTCAGTATACATTCTATGAAATAATATTTTGTTTCTGTATAATTACAATTTAACGCACAAATTGTAAGACATATTTCCTCTGTGATAATAAAGATATGCTATAATAATAATTAATAACGTGGATGTCTGATAACAGAAGTTGGTCAGTGTGATGGCCTCACAACGTCCTTGTGGTTTGCTGATCATTGAAATCTAGCAATCTTGGGACATCCCTTTCTATTTAAGTCTTAATTTCTTTTTCTAGTAAAGGAAGGGTGCAAGTTCCTACATAGTTTGTTGGTTGTGTTTCGCCAATTAGGGCGTTTCCCTTTTCCTATGCTGTAACAGTTGTATTGGAATGAGCAACCCAATGTTTACCAAAATGGAATAAACTGAGGTCGAAAGCGTTTAGAACAAAATATGTAGACCTATATCAAGGCTGGTTTTGCGTAGTAAAAATTCAAAAGACCTACTGGTATTTTTTTTTTATATACTGCCTGTTGTTAATGGTCGTTGACGTGTAGCACCAAGCTGCTGGTAGACAACCAACCCGCTGTAGGCGTAATATATCTTAACTAATAAACTTGAAATAACTTGAGTAACTTCTTTGTGAATAATACTAAACATAACTTTTATTGTAATATAGAAAAATTCCAGTTTATTTGAGATAAAATAAATGTACTAGACTTTAGTGTTAATATTTTTAAAAAATCGAACTCACTACAATAACACAATCTTCCAGTCTCAGATTCTGTCCTAAGTCCAAAATGACAACAATGCCATCTATCTTGCATCATTCACAACCAATCGCTAACCTCTTCCCACCGACACCATAGAAACACACACACACACAATAACACGGACTGTCTTTGAGAATAAAATAAGTTAAATCATTGGTGAAACTACATACAACGCAAGGACCTTCATATTCAAGAGACTGGAATATTTTTTAAAAAGTCAGAAGGATGATCGCATTGCTTTTAGAGAACCCCTGCATTAGCGAATAACAAAACGTCTTGCCTGTTTTTTTTTTGTTTTTTTTTAATCTCACATCAAACGAATCTATCAACATGTGAGTACCTTACGCACGTGTGTGTCAGTACATTTGTAATTTTGTGTGTGTTGTAGTGAGACTCACGTGTGTGTGTGTGTAAGTGCATTTGTAGTTTTGTATGTGTTTTAGTGAGACGCACGTGTGTGTGTGTGTCAGTACACTGTGTATGTGTTGTACTGAGTTTGTTTTTAAGCTTTAAAATATCGACACTTGGCAAAAGGATTAAATCATGTTTCAATTAATGTTGAGCTAAAGCAAATGTTCATACAGAAAACTTAGCATGAACATAAGGGAACTTCTTAATTACAAAGTTCATATCAACTCCCTCCGTCTATCGGCCTCTATATGGTAAAAAGTTTGTACATGTTATTTCTTCAACACCAAATCTCGGATCAAGTTGAAACTTTGCACAATTATTTATTGTATCAGACAAAACAAGAATTTTTGTAACCTTTTAGTTTATTAATTATTTGTAATTAATTGTTTTGTGTGGTATCAAACAAGGTAAAGAAATTGTACTTGACAGATGTGGCATTGAAGTAAGTTGAATTATTTCCCTTCATACTTTGTGTAGAGAATTAGGTCTCAAGAGCTCAACAATAGATAGCTTCTATTTTCATAAGCACTTCGCTGGCACTGTGGTTAGTGGATTGGTTTGAGCCGTGAGGTGGCTTGAGCTCTCGAGCTTGAATTCAAGCCGTGCATCTTTTAATATTTTTAAAAATAAATTACACATTAACCATGATACCACTTCTTCCCCCCCCCCCCTTTTTTTTTTTCCCAAACTGATCCAAACAAGTAAAAGGGTCACACCTCATTGAGATAATTACATGACTGATCCAAACTAATTGATACAATTACAGTTAACATACGTTTTTTTTTTAAAATATTTTTCTTGCTCTCTATACTTTATTCATTGCCTTGTAACTTATATTAATAAAAAAAAAATGAAACTGCTTTCTCTGAATGTTTCAATGATCTAAATATTACTTTTGAATAATAACGACACTTGGACTCACGAGAAAACTACTCAGTGGCCCTTTCAGTGGGTAGCACACACATAACTTAAGATGCTACATACTTGTTTTCTGAGCGCCGAAAGGCAGCACGGAAAACCATCTCCCAGATCCCCCCCCCCCCCTAACTGGTCCACAAATGAGATTGGACCATAGCGCATGCTATAAGCATGAAAGTTGCATTATATAAAAGTTCCCTTTTCAGACCCTGTGATGTAAAGGTCATCTATTTCTGTGGCCTACGGTTTACGAGGGTGTCATGTAGCCAGCACAACGACCAACCGCCTTTACTTTTCCCCAACTAATGTCAGGTACCCATTAGAGCTGGCTGGACTCAGAGGCGCCCAAAGATCCCGAAATTGACAATCCCAGTTTTCACCAGGATTCGGGACCCTCCGGTTTGGAAACCCAGCGCTTTACCACGCCACCGCGCCTCCGTACTATATAAAAGCTATTTAACAAAAAACAACAACTGACGTTAAGATCATGAACCCAGCAATGTTGCCTTTACAATGGATGGAAAACACAACTATACATTAAAGATGTAGGCCTCCTCCTCAGAAAAACGAAGTAATACTAATAGCTTACTTATATCAGCATGATATACGCTAATAAGCAAACACTATTCTACTCTAAGCGAAGTCAGTTTGAATTCAGGTTAATAAGGCTGTTTTTGTCCAGCAAATAATATTACTCTGGCCGAACGTTGACATCCCTAAATCCAAAGTGTAAAAAAAAAGTTACCTCCCCTGAAATTTTTCATTGAAAAGTGGTGTAATTTTTTGAAAAATTTGCTTGCATATATAATTTCAAAAATTAGATGGTTCACTTTCGGAAAACAAAAAAGTAGCCGTTGCATCAGAACTTTGAATGGGTCTAAAATATCATGATGTCCGAGTTTCATTTTCTCTTCTAGTTTCTGAGATCTAAACGGGACGGACGGAAGGACAGACAGGCCACTCAAAACTAAAAGCGTCTTTTCCCCTTTCGGGGGCCGCTAAAAAAGCCTAGTTGATCCGCACTTCCTTTATTTATTACACCGGTTACACCAAAAAGCTATTTATAGTTCTTCACGCCATGAATGAAAATGTCCATTTGTATTCGTGTTTGTATTGCTGCATGTGTTCATGAGGTAGAGTGACCCCGTGTAAGCTCACCAGCTGATGGCCACCCTGGGGGAGGGAGGGGGGCGACGTGAAGTTAATTGGAAAAATATCGACACATTTTATCATAACATGTCGGTCATTTAATATGAAATCTTTTGTTCTGTTACTTTGTTCTGTCATTGTTATCTAATATTTTCTTGGGTGGGGGAAAAAAAAAAACAAGTCTGTTTTTCTTTCAGTGGAGCAGCGCTTAGGGCTAGGGACAAGCTCACATACACATATAGCCTGTACAATAGTCTAGGCCAATAATGTTCCAAAAAATAAATTATTATGATTATATTCTTTGTATCTGTATTATATTGTATCTTTGTATTACATTGTGTCTTGTATTAGCCTATATTGCGTCTTTATAGTACGTTGTATCTTTGTATTGTATTCATTTACATTGCGTCTTTATATTATCTTATCTTATATGATACAGACGTTACTTAAAAAAAAAGATGATTACGTCCTACACGTCATGCATTTAGTCATGCCAATGTAATAATAATGTAATATGTTCTGTCTTGGTATTAGCTTCTGTATGGGTATTACCTTCTCTCTTGGTATTATATGTAATCTGTTCTGTCTTTATATTACCTTCTGTCTTGGTATTACCTCCTGAACTTTTTTTTAAAAAATTAAGCTCTTTGTTTTCAGCCAATTAATTTACACACCTTTTAAAATATATAATTTTGAACAATCCATTATCTTACGCTCAACTTTTCATTGCATTTCAGAAACTCCAGGTCAGTCTGTTAGCTGATAAAGAGATCAAACAGAATTGAACATTTATAATAAGACCTGTGTCTGGTCATCTGTCTCCCCGGGCTCAATACATCAAATACTGGTCAATAAAGCAATAAGCTAAGCTTCGGCACTCACTTAAGAATCACAGTCATTTCTAGTTAACCTGTCAATAAGTCAAACAAAGTTGTTATATAGCTGAAAAGTTTAAAACTTTGATCCAAAATAATAAAAACATATCTTTTTTTTCTTCTAAATTTAAACTATTTGAACAATAAATGAGCAACTATTTGAACAATAAATGAAATGGCCAGGTTTTTTCAAGAGTAGATTATTTTCACGAAAGTTGGCTATTTGGTCGCTTTTATTCTTTAGTACGTTAGCAAATTACGCTCAACTTTTCATTGCATTTCAGAAACTCCAGGTCAGTCTGTTAGCTGATAAAGAGATCAAACAGAATTGAACATTTATAATAAGACCTGTGTCTTGTCATCTGTCTCCCCGGGCTCAATACATCAAATACTGGTCAATAAAGCAATAAGCTAAGCTTCGGCACTCACTTAAGAATCACAGTCATTTCTAGTTAACCTGTCAATAAGTCAAACAAAGTTGTTATATAGCTGAAAAGTTTAAAACTTTGATCCAAAATAATAAAAACATCTTTTTTTTTCTTCTAAATTTAAACTATTTGAACAATAAATGTGCAACTATTTGAACAATAAATGAAATGGCCAGGTTTTTTTCAAGAGTAGATTATTTTCACGAAAGTTGGCTATTTGGTCGCTTTTATTCTTTAGTACGTTAGCAAATTATTCTTTGGCTCAATAGTTTATTTAAATTACAGACATGACGTTTACAGCATCGTAAATCTAAAAAAGGGTCGGTCTAGACTTTTTGAGACAGATCTAATGAATTATCTTTTAGTTTTGATTAAATTATGTATTACCCAGAATTTTTAGTCAATTCAAAGCGGTGAGAGCTATGACGAAGGATGATATTTTTCATTTCCACCTAAAGTCAAAGTGTGTAAATTTGGCTTCATCACTATGTGAGGAAAACGGGTAAAGGGGACATAAGCTCAAACTAAAAGTAACTTTGTTTTTTAGAATGCAAGGTAAGTACAAAACAAATTTAAATAGGCCATTGATCAATGTTTTTTTTTAAACTCAATATTAGAATATTTGTTTTAGTTTGAAACATAATAATTCATTTGAAATATTTTGTTTATTGCTGAAAATTTAATACAAAGAAATTCAAATAAGGAAACAGGCAGATTGTAACATTATCTATTTATCTAAAGTACACCACCGCTAGAGCATAATATATAAAAACAGTTACCAAACAAATTTACAAATTAAAGATGCACAGGATTTTAAAAAATTCAAAATAAATGTACATATATTTAAATGTTTAAAATTCGATAAGCTTAACATAAGAAGGATTCCAATTAAAAACAACAACAAAATTAATTATTATTGTATAAGTGTTTGAAATTCGAAGAGCTCAACATATCAAACCTACAACCAATTCACACATATGCTAGGCCACTTAAGGTTTCGAGTTGCATGAAGAGGTTAAGATAGTTTTATAACGGACGCCTTGAAAGCCACACTCAAATTAATGTGTTAATATAATGGACAAATCAAACAAAGCGTCTGGAAATGGTAATGGAAACATTGTGTTCAGCCGAGACTCCGATATATCATCCGTCAGATCTGAGCTCAGAAGTGATGCCCTCAAAGAACGAGGGAGTGAGAACGAGGGGAAGCCTCCCCAGGGCGCCTCGTGGATAGCCTCCCTCCATCCCCAAGCGCTGTTCATCAACTTTGATCGAGAAGATGAGCAAGTTTACAGGGCGTACTTCCGGCGCCAGCGACTGGGTGTCCTGCCCGTTCTGGTTGCCCTGGCCACGCTCCACGCCATTCTGTGCGTCGTCCTTGACCTTCTGCCTTACTATAGGCCAGAGCTTATAAACAGGCTTCTTGTGATTGGAGTGGCTGCTGCAGTGGTTATCTTCATCTATGTGGTTGTCTACTTTATCAAGCCGAAGAACCAAATTACAGGTATGATACTATTTTTAAGAGTGAGAAATATAGTGGTCCCGTGGTATACTGGCAAACGAGATTTTTTTTTTACACAGTGACTTCTGGTAGCTTCCGGATCCCTCAAAACTATTATAACAAAAAAGACTTTTGCAAATTTCAAATGGGAAAAAAAGATTGATGGGACAGTTTTAGAGGATCTACTTGACCCCCATTTCATTGAAATTGCCTGGCCAGTTTTTATTCAGATATATTTTAATATGAATTATTAAGACTTACAGTAGTATGAGCTTTTTTTTTTAAGCTGAATTTTGTCAGTAGATGTTTTAACAAATCTTTACTATTTTCTAAAAGCCCAAAATGTGTCTATTGTTACACTTAACAAGGTGTTAAAACCCAATAATATTACACTAGGTCTAAATCTCCTTACATCGAATGCATGCCTGTTTGTTGGTGTGGTTATGCGCCTCATACTGTTGTCATGAAGGTTCCCTGTTCAAGCCCCACCTGCTGTCATCGCCTAAACGTCTTACACGAGGTTCTAACTAGGGCGCAATAATATTTGTTTCGGATACATCCGAAACTTGTAAAACTACTTTTAATAAATTCTTGGAACTTTAGTCAGTCAAAAAGTTTGAAAGAGAGAAAATCGCTAATGAGACCTAGAACCATAGACATAAATAAATATAGACTGGCCGATTAAAGAGTTTTATGAAACGAAAATTTGTGGATGCAATTTTGTGTACTTTATTATACAGCATTTATGAGTAGTATAAAAGTTAAGTATTCATATCTATTTGTTGTAAAAAATGTTTGTTTTACATGTTTCGGATGTTCCTTCAGAGTTGAAGATAGTTTACTTCCTAGTCCAAACGTCCGGCAGGACGACGGGAGCGGGCAGGATTTGAACCCTCGACCATCGATAAATCCGAACGACAGTCTAGCGCGCAAACCGCACGACCAGGCAGCCATCATATTTCTATTTCAGCCACACACCTATATTTATTGCAAATAAGGAGGCAGTGTAGTTTTGTTTAATCTCTAAGAATGAAGATCATGCAATTTTTCATAGTTCGGAAATCCGAATACAATAGATATACATGTTTTCAAGTTACATGAAGTTTCTTCCTTCGGCCAGTCTATATTTATTTATGTCTATGCCTAGAACATAAATGGCTTACCCAAGTATGCTTCTAACATGACGCTGTTTGATTCTTGACTCATTCTTGATTTTTAAAACTTGGATTAATATATATATATATATATATACATGTACTTTCATGCCCTTTATCTTCACAGAGATCCTGGCTGTTCTCATGTGGTTGCTCATCACTTTCCAAATCTTTTACGACGTCGGCACCACCTACCCGCGCCACATGCCATCGGACCGCATCGGTTGGCTCCTAGTGCACATCTTCGTCACTCAGATGACCGTTCCGGTCGAGTCCCGGGTCAGTGCTACTCTGGTGGTCCTTCTCATTGTCGTGCACTCAGTTCTGGTAGGGGTGATGTTTTCCCAGGAACATTCCAGCACAGAAGAGTTGATTCTGCAGGTCAAATGTTTCATTATTTCATCAGTTAATTACATAAGTTTTACAGTTGATCTATGAGCTCATTTTTATAAAGTACCCCGAGATAGTAAGTGTATGTGTTTTGAATGGCTGGTAGTGCAGTGTGTGTGCCTGTGTATGAAATGACCAGTGGACTTTGAGTGTACATGGTTGAGTGAACAGCAGTGTGTCAGAACTGTGTGTAAAAGGAGGTCAGTTTAGAGAACAAGTGGCTGGAGTAAAGAACATAAATAGAGACTAATAAAATCATTGTGTTTATTGAAGCTCATGTTTTAGTGTGTCTATTACACACCCTTTTCAGTAGGGACATAGAACATTAAGGATCTATAGGGCAAATGATGTTTCTGTGAACCATAGTTAACGAAGGTGTCATGTAGCCAGCACAACGACCAACCGATTTGACTTTTCCCCAACTAACCCATTAGCTGGTTGGACTCAGAGGAGCCCTAAAGTTCCCGAAATTAAAAATCCTAATCTTTACCGGGATTCGAACCCGGGAACACTCAGAAGCCAAGCGCTTCAGCACTAGGCCAGCGCGTCAATACAAGAAGGCGCTATGTTTACATTTGGCCTGTGACCGTGAACCAAATCTATCACCAGGGCAAAAGTTACGACAGTTATTTAGGCAAATCTCCTTGCCAGTACAAATTGATTAAATAACTTTTTTTTTTAATTCACCAATTAAAATTTAAAAAAAATGCTTAACCTTTTTAAAATGTAATATAGAAACAGGTTTATTAGTAGACATAATTTTCTGGATTGAAAGGTTATATAACCCAAAAACGTTAAAAAAAAAAGATATTTAAATAAACACAGTTTACGTATTTTTCACGGTTGCTACGCAACTAAAAACTGCGTGATTTTACTGCAATCTTGCAGATCAGAATATTTTTCCGAGATTGTATAAGACATGCTACATCTATTCAGTACGAGGTCGAGTTGAGTAAATGCTTCTATTGTTGAAGTAATTGGGTGTCTGGAGGGTTTTGTTTGGAACATTGCTTACGGTCTACCCATCGCGTCAGAGAAATAAGACTAGGTCAGGGGATTGCACATCTATGGCCTGCATATAGATTTTTTTTTTGTGGTTTCGTAAATGAATCATGCACTGGGAATGAGTGATTCGTGCTGCCGGACTGAAAAGGGAGCGAAGTAAAACTGCTTGCAGGAAATTTGAACAAGAAAAAGTCGTTAGAAAAAGAAATAGAAGAAAATGTTCAGAAATATAATTTCTTTTTCTAAAGAAGTTAAAAAAAAACACCAAACAACAATAAAACACTAAGCTTAGCGCAAATTGTACATGAAACATTTTAAAGTATCACAAGTACGTTTTAAAATAATTCAAGTTATCTCCCATCACGTACACCTTCACACACCATTTACTAGCACTACTCTAATCCTTTTTTTCTTATCTTATAAATTGCAGACTTTCTTTATAAAAACTCTGAAACTCAAAACCAAGTCCTACGCGTAACCATGCCCTAATTAAGATACTAAATCATTGGTTTTACTGGCAGATTGGGGAAAACAGTATTAATGCTCTAATTGCACTTACTTAGAAAGAACGCTTCGACGACTCTCTGTCTTACTATATAAATCAAGAAAAAGTTTTTTTCCGAGAACCGAAAATTAAAAAAATTAATAAAATACACTTTATCAGAATGAAACTTAAACGCGGTTCTAATTAAACTGGGAAAAACATTTCCTAGCAACAATATAAAATGAACAAGATTATAATGAGAGTTTGTGTCTCACTCAAAACTCAGAGCCGGACCCTACTGTAATGTCGGTAATTGGGCATGTTTCAATATCATTAGAACGGAAAACAAATAGAAACAGCCATGCCTTTGTTCTCCCTCGTAGAGCCGTCCGCATTTACCGTTAAAGAGTCTTCTGGGCAGTGGTTCTCTTACTTTGTAGTAGGGCCTTTGTGCTTCTATTTTTTTCCTTCTACCTCAGGGTCATACTTGCGTTACCTACCAAACAAAACATGTACAAACTTAATTTTAGTTTTTCATACTCTTGGTTGACTTAATAAATGTGAAAAACAAATTAATAAAGATTTGTATTTGTCAATTTTTTTTTTTTACACCTTGTAATGTAACAGGCTATAACAACGATTTTAACGACTAAGCCTCTAGTGTACCTCTTTCGATATATAATACCACGATACTTAATCCCATGATAATTACAAAAAAAATGTGTGATTTATTATATCCTGCGAATCGATGTGGCTAACTGGCACGTACATTTACTAAATGAGTGGAAAACACCAGTCCAGGTTTTTAACATTTCTAGCGCGGTCACCTTAGTACCGAAAACTCTTTACCTGTTCACATCTTTGGTTCCAAATTGACTAGATTCGACTTTCCGGTTAATTAGTAGAACTTGGAGCTAGCTGGAGAAACTTGTATTATAGCGCAGGCGTTTAGGTCTGAATCCCCGCCCTCCCCCCCCCCCCCCCAACGTATTACACTAAACAAAAAATGTAAGAGAGATAACCCTTAAACCAGCAATAGTGTATTTTTTCATATGAACCAATTAAAAAAAGTAAAAATGCTTGTCGCGCGCGAGAATGTGATGTCAGATAATAACGCGCCTATAACGTGACAGTCGTTTGGCATTAATACAGCCTGCATGTTTATAAACAATTCTATAATAATTAAAATATAATTCATTTAATTTCAATTTAATGTTGCCATTGAAGCATACCGGTCATAATGAGCCATTCCTCAGAAGAACTCGAGCGAAAGTTAACGATTCAGTCACAGTCGTTTTCAAACATATGTTAATAACATGTGCTTGGTCCCAATGGATTCGTGATTTGCACCAGTAAACAACACATTGCGCTAGTTAAGTAAATATCGATTTAAGGGAATAAGATTACGTTGCGTCTCCTCATGCGGAAAGTTGATATTAATCAAGTAATCCATAATGTGTTTTCACATCTCCAGATGGTGGCGAACATACTTCTGTGCCTGGCTACAGGGTGCATCGGGGCAGCCGGAAGTCTGTTTCAAGACCGTCTCAACCGCAGGACAGTGATGGAAACAAAGTCTGCGCTGATTGCCAAGGCCAAGATAGAAATGGCGTACAAGGACAAAGTAGGTCATTTGGTATTTGTTTTCATGTCTTGTGTCTGTTCTAAATAGAGGGGGTTTCTTATTGCAATGTCCAGTTAAGACTCGTTTGTTGATACGAGATCAAATCGACGCAGAGTGGCTGTTGGAGAGTCCTTTTTAAGATGTATTTTCCTGATGCTAGTTCTTCCAGCTTAAGTAAATATAGAATGATACCTTCAAAAAAATCATTCAAATCCAGACCATGTTTCATATTCAGGTGAACATTCGCTATGAATATTTATTTACATACGCCATGCAAAGTGTGTCTGTTGGAATAGTTTTAATATTTCAAATTACGAAAGAGTTATATTAATTTGTTATTCCAACTCCATACTAAGAAGAGGTTTTATAAATTACATTTGCTTAAGTTTACTTTTAAATATGCATTTATTTAAAAAAGAAATAATGGCTTCGATTGGTAGTGGCGTCGCTAAAGGGGTGAGTGACATCCATCCAGATTGATACCAAAGATTTTTGTTAAAGTTAAAAAGAAATGAAATTAGGTAAAAAAAATTCATCAAGGTTTTGTTTAATAATGAAGACAACTTTTATCCTAATTTTTTTATACGGGGTGATTGAGGGTAAGGTATTATTTTGGGGTGGCACGATTATCTAACCGCACCGTGCGACGCAAATCTTAGCGACGCCACTGTACATCTTTTATCATTTATACAGACACACGACCTGCCTATTTTGTCTCCTCTGGACGCAGACAAAGCCGTTGTCCGCCGAGAAAATTAAGTTTTCTTTTCGCCTTCTGCTTCTGTCTTCGAAAAAGATTATTTGTTTGGGTCTGAAATGTCTGTATCTCTAGCTGTCTCTTTTAGACGCAATTTAATGCCAACCCTTTTTTCTCAAAACCAGTACAGGCAAATTGACCCCTGAGTTTGTTCAGCATTTCAGGGGAACATCTCTATTACATCGTACTTCTTTATACTCGCCAAAAAAGTTGGCATTCCTGTTTCTTCCCTGCGCAAAAATGCAACAAAATGTGATGCCTCTGCACTGGCGTACAGCAGGACTTGATTACGAGTAAGGTTGTCTTGTCAGCGCTATGCCCTTTAGTGAGTGCGGACACTTTCGATGGAAGCGCTCGATGAGTTTTTTTTTTTGTAGAGCCATACAAAATGGTCGTGAGAAGACAGTGCCTTTATTTCCGAAGTTAAAGGATGAGTGAGGACGTAAAAATTGATTAATCGACGCAGAAAACTATTCCGCCATTCTTTCTTTTGGAGGCGGCCAAAAATGATGCTCGCCTTGGCTTGTCGGTTCTCTAAACAGCATTGCGTCGTTGGACACTATCGCCCAGCTCTACAAATCAATGTAAAATGCCCACCTCCACCTTAACGTGAAACAAAGACACACATGTACAGTATTTTAGTATAGAGTACACAGAGACCTTACTTTTCATTCAGTTATCAAAGTTCAAACTCATGAAAACAAGATCCCAGAAATGACGTAAGCCTACGTTAAAAAAATAGTTGGAATTTTTTATATTCTTGCATATACTTTGCGATAGTGCTTGATTGATCGCTACATTAAAGAAAATCTTGGTTTTCAATTAGGTTTATGCACGCTTCCTTCATGTTTGATTATTTACCGATGCCGTTAGTTCCACTGCCATTTGTTATGTACAAAACAAATGGATTAGTTTAATCTTGATTTACTGCATCAACAGAGTGCGATAAAGTTTAATTCACTGCTGTGTTGAGTTTTGACCATGAAACAATTTTATTTGAATGAACTTTATAGCAGAAGCCAAGAGACACACTTTGCATGGCTGCCATGAACAAGTAAATATTCATAGCGAATGTTCACATATGCGCAGAACAAAAAATCCCCCCCCCCCCCTCTTATGCATAAAGTATTCCTTACCAGTTGCCATTATTGTTGTTTATCCAAGGAAAGATTACTCTTGTCAGTGTTGCCAAAGCATGTAGCAGACGAGATGCTAAAAGACCTGGGCAGTGTAGAAGATGGCCAGTTCAGGAAGATCTACATGCAGAGATATGAAAATGTCAGGTAATAAAATCAATTCTTTGTTCATTTTTGACACGTTCAGTTGACATTGTGTTTACATGTATGTTTTGTTGCTTGCGTGTAGAATTATTTCCCTTGGCAAGAGAGTTCATAGTGTATTGTGTGTAACGTGTTATATGAGAGTGTGTTATCAAAGAGTCTGATGTGTCTAGCGGTCTAGCGTCTAATGTTGGCATCGCTTCTTGAGTTCAGTGTTCTTTAGTGTGATATTTAGCTTATTAGGGTACCATTCTACTAAACTAACACGGTAATTATTATCTTCAAACTCCGTTTAACCCTTAAAGCGTTGAGCTGTTTTACAATGAGTCCATTCGAAATAGAATTACAATTTTGATGTTTAGAGACCAAACTACCGCACGCTTCTTAAGGGTTAAGTGAGGGCTTAAGAATCTCCCGTCCTCCCCCGTAATAACCCTGGATAATAAACTTATGGTAGTGCTACGTTTCTAAAATGGAAAGGGCTAGGAAAAAACCTTATCAGACCTTGCGATCTACAGGCAGATGGTTTAAAGGTCATCTGTTCTGTGCCCCACAATTTACGAAGGTGTCATGTGGCCAGCACAACGACCAGCCCGCCTATACTTTCACTAACTATTGTCAGGTAGACATTAGAGCTGAGTGGACTCAGAGGCGGCCAAAGATACCGAGATTAAAAAATCACAGTCTTCAACAGTGCTTTGCTACTGTAACGGATGCATGTGTATATCAAATGTAGCTAAAGTATTTCTAGAAGATGCTTAATTAGACTAAGTGCGTGAGTACCTTATTTGATGTATTTCAATCGCGAGTTCTTGAAATCATGCACACCGTCACAAATATAGATAAGGTACTAACAGGAACACAGACCCAATGACCAAGTTGTCTCAAGGTGAACTTCAAACAAACGTTTAATACAGAATGGGCCACAGTCTAGCCTGTCACTAATAACGATGTTATCCCCTCAAGAGTCTAGCAGTAACTGATTAATAAAAGTCTATTCTAATCTCTAACCCAAAGTCTATGTCGTCACTATACAATGTCTGTTCACCGTCAGTCTAATAAAGTGCGTAACCCAACTAACTCAACTAGCTATCTAACAGTACTCGGACACCGCGCCTCCTATGTGTTCATATTCTAACATAAAAGACATTGCTAATGCGCTAGAAGTGAACACATAAATGAACTGTCGCTTTTTGTTGTTGTTTTTTGGCTCTAGTTTGAGGTTTACCAGTCATCACTAAAGTCTCATCAAATTAGATAATTAAAATAATTAATAATAATGATCACAATAAACAATTAAAATAAAAGTACTATGCGCTGTTTATTTTTTCAAACTGTAGTTATTATCGAAGTAATGAAATCTACATTTATGTGTAGGCTACACAATAAGGAAATAAGTCGAAGGTTTTATGGGTTGTGCGCAATGAGCTATTGATGTAGTAATTGCTTTATATGTTATATGTGTGTGCGTGTTTGTGCGTATGTAGTATGAAAAAAAAGGAAAGAAAAGTTAATTGAATTGTTGTGTTTTTTTAAAATAACTACAAAGGGCATTAGAAAGGTATAAAAATAACATTATTCTGGTTATTTTTTTTTAAAATCTCAACTGCGTAGGGAAATGTCGGATAAAAGAATCAACTTGACCTATAAAGAGTAAAAAGTTCCTCTTTCATACCTTGGGGCAGATGATGTAATGGGCATCTGTGTCTGTGGCCCACGGTTAACGAGCGTTTTATGTGGCTAGCACAAAGCCCAACCGCCTTTACTTTTCTCCAACTAAAGTTGGGTATCCATTAGAGATGGGTGGACTCAGAGGTGCTCTAAAATTTCCCGAAATTAAAAATCCCAGTCTTCAAAGATTTGAATCAGGGACCACCCCCTCCCCCCAATCCGGTTCGGAAGCCAAGCGCTTTACCACTGCGCCTACCTACTCAACCAATGCTATTGTTTGATTAAATTGCATTATTAAGCTGGTGTGTGTGTGTGTCTCATTGCAGTCTTGAGGTCGAAGGATGGAGAAAGTAATCGATCACTAATGTTCTGATTTAAATTTACGACTTTGAACACAACAGTGCCAGGTTTAGGTGCTAGGTCAGAATGATTCAGCAGATTCTAGTCTTCTAGGCATATCTGGCAAGGGAGGATACACAATATTTAAGTTTTTTAAAAACCCTAACTTGTGGTAGAACCTAACCCTTTGTAACATATTTAAACAGCAACCATAGAATTAAAACTTAGAGCCGTTTTTTGTTAACTCTTGAAAAAAGCATGTCGGCTCTTTCCTGTAACATCTAGGGTGCCTGGCTGAAAGCTGTAAGCTCCCCTTTCGTGATCCGGCCACCTGCGCCTACCATTGTCTTGCATTCTGAGCTGGATAGATGCATTCTCCTGTCATCTACAACGCGCTATTCATCTGAATAAAACAAGATGGCATCTCAAAGGTCTTGTGGGACGGTGGTGCAGCTGATCCTACCAGTCTTCCCTTTGATCTGTCGGTGATATCAGTCAAATAGGCTTGGCTTGTTGTACTTGTCGCTTGATACACGAGCATTCTCTAGCAGTTGACATCATGTGCAGAGAGTGGCCTAGTGTGGACGTACGGGCAAACAATTGTGTTTGTGTGGATGTTAGAACATAAGAGATGTTTTTGTGTGTGGATGTTAGCACATACGAGATGTTTTTGTGTGTGGATGTTAGCACATAAGAGATGTTTTTGTGTGTGGATGTTAGCACATAAAAGATGTTTTTGTGTGTGGATGTTAGCACATAAGAGATGTTGTTGTGTGTGGATGTTAGCACATATAAGATGTTTTTGTGTGTGGATGTTAGCACATAAAAGATGTTTTTGTGTGTGGATGTTAGCACAGAAAAAAATGCTTGTGTAATTAGAGTGTTTATATATAGAGAAGACAGCTGGGACTGCGTAGCCACGGGAAATACTGCATTCCTCACAAATCTTCGGACTCGAAGACAAGCCTTATTATATATAGGAGAAGGAAAACTCTGAATTCCAGCCTCTGATGCTATGCCCAATCATGGGAAAAGCTTCGGGGGTCAACCCTGAGAAAAAATCATTAGCCGGCAACCTTCAGGCAGTTTGCAACACTCAGTGCTACACCCTGGCAGAGCCTGGGATGCCACTGACCCCAAACTGTATCGGCAGTTGCTGCTCCTTTGCATACATCAGCTTTATGAAGTGATAGGCGGGTGACATCGTTCTGACCACAGCTAATGCCCAGGCATTCATCTCAATTCTATGAGATGATTCATAATCTTTTCTCGACTGAAGAAGGCTACATATGTGTGTCTGTTTGTGTGCTTGTGTGTGTGTAAACTTATCGCATCATTGAGCAATGGGTATTTTATTCTTTTTAATTGTTCTTTATCTTTCAGCATACTATTTGCGGACATCGTTGGATTTACTGCCATATCATCTACTGTCACTGCGTCAGAATTGGTTAAAATACTCAACAAGCTCTTCGCCAGCTTCGACATTCTCGCGAACGTAAGTAGGTCTACATACCAATGTCGTTTAAACATTCCGAATTCTAAAATGTATTTTTATGAAACCACTAAATGAGAATTCGTAATTACTTAGACACAATATTCGACACAGACTACTCCCCACATTTATTGACTCATACTTCAAATGGGGGCGTGCTGTCTATGGCACCATCCCTAACCACCGGTCTTAGAAGCAGACGAGGTCTACATCATTTATGTCCACTACCCTTAAAGGCTTTTAGTTCATTATGAGAATGAGCTAAATCACTATCAAATCATGTTTGGTCGCTAAGAATTAGTTCAGAGTTATTCGGGGCGCCCCATGATTCATGGACAGTTCTGTTCTGCAAAATAATAAAATAAAATAAAACGTCTAGCATCTGTTCATTTTATCACTTTTCCTGTCCCTCAACAAGCTTTATAAAAATGTCAACAGATGCCATGAATGGAAAGCACTTTGGAGACTAGTTCATAAATAATTCAGCCCCCGGTTCATGATTCAACCATTTCACGCGCTCGACAAGCAGCAGGCTAGCACGTGACACTTTTGCTGCAGTGCTGCTCACGAACTTGAAGAAGAGGCGGACTGATTAAAAAAAAAAAGAAAAAAAAAAGATTTGGGGCGCAATTATTAAGCGATTAATTCACTGTTGATTTAGGAGCAGACGATATCTTGTGTAATGAACGGGGGTTCTTCAAGAAATGGTTGGAGGTTACAAGCATGGAGCGGAAGTGTAACAGTAATCGATACGTCAATGACGTTGCAGGAAGGAGATTAATCCTATTGGTTTAGACTTTTTACTTCTGCTCCCTGCTAGCCAATTAATTTTCATTTTTTTTTGTTGTTTTTTTTTTAATTCTTTAATTCAAAAAGTTTACATTGCCAAAAACACAAGACAAAGCTAGTTTCATGGTCTCGCGACTAGTCATGCCAATCTTTGTTCAAACATTGTTCATAGTTCATGCGCACATTTGGTTGTCTTATGTTAAATTCATTTTTAAAAAATTAAGATTATACTTTCACTTAGAATAACACACAAGACAAACGGGTTAGTTAACGCATCCGCGTTGAGCAGTCAAGGTTATTGAGAAGTTGTATATAGTTCATGATCATTGACATTGTTCAATGTTATATACCCGCTGCAGTTCATCTATTATAAATTCATAGTCGCAGATATATGAGCATATAGATATAATACTGTTGAGCAGTCAAGGTTATTGAGAAGTTGTATATAGTTTATGGTCAAGTACACTGTTTATTATAATATACCCGCTGGAGTTTACACTATTTAGAAAGGGAAATATATCTCTATCTAAAATAAAGGCTCAACAAAATCTGGCTATTCAAAAAAAAAAAAAAAAAAAAAAAAAAAGCAATAAAAATAGTCAGCATTCCAGTGAATTCTTTTTGTTTTTGTAAAATTTATTATTTGATTTTTTTTTAAAAAGAGAGTTAATCCATGGGCATCGATTTTGCAGTATCGAAGCTGAATACACACTAGAATATTTGTTTCTCTGTGTCATACGGTTGTTGCCATGGATACCGATATAACGCAAATATTTCAATGGGATGTGAACAGATTCAGGAATGGTATGGCTCCATATAGGGAGAAAGTAATTCTTAGAGTGAGTCAGCCTGACATGGATTGAACAAAGACAAAATCACGGTGACCGGCCATTTCATTCCCAGTTCACTTCATCCACGGTCATTGCATCCCCAATTAAATATTTTTTCTTATTCATTGTTTAATTGTGCTGTTAAGGCTTTGATTTTAAGCCCTCAATTTCTCAAATATATATTAATATGATTAAGTAGAATTGTGAAGAAACAAGTCCTTTTACGTTTAAAGTGCCTTTTAATAGTGAAGCATTTCAACATAACATATACACGGCAACGTTATGTACAGATACCCAACTTCACTAGCTGACTTCCTCTCTTCTTGTTTCCACACTCGTCACTTCCCGCAAGTCCCCTAACTCTCGATACCCAACACTTGACCGTGTGTGACGGTTGACCACACAGTAACCGTGTCACAACAAAAATGCTTTCTTATATTTTTTGACATGTTATTAATGCGTTTATAGTGCCCCACACATCATCACTGGTCTTTGGTAACAAAACCAAGAAAAGCGAAGACTGGTTTGAAGCTAGTCTACCAGAAATGGAAACTGCCACTACGAACAAGAGAGCAGCCATGCTAATCTACAAGAAGGATCCCACCCCAAGCAACTTAAAAAGGCTCAGAGCTGCACGTAACAATGGCCAAAGAGTAGCGAGACAGTGTGCTAACAAATACTGGCAGGAGCTATGCGAAGATATTCAATCTTGTGCTGACTGTGGTAACATAAGAGGACTATATGAGGGCATGAGAAAAGCCTTTGGACCTCACACCAGCAAGTGTGCTCCGCTCAAGTCAAAAGATGGTTCAATCATCAGCGATCGTGCGCTGCAAATGGAGCGATGGGTAGAACACTATGCAGAACTTTACCAGATTGAAAACGCCATCTCACCAAATGCTGTTTCCAACTTCCCCTCACTTCCAGTTTTGACGGAATTAGACGAAACGCCCTCAGTAAAGGAGCTGAGCATAGCCATTGACATGCTTGCGTATGGGAAAACACCCGGAGGAGATGGCATTCCTGCTGAAGTCATTCAGGCTGGAAAACATGCCCTAATCAAACCACTCCATGAACTGCTAAGCTTGTGCCGGGAACAAGGAATGGTCCCCCAGGAATTGAAAGACTCCAACATAGTTACAATTTATAAAAATAAAGGCGACCGCTCTGATTGTAACAATTACAGAGGCATCTCACTGCTTAGCATAGCCGGAAAGGCTTTTGCTAGAGTATTACTAAAGCGATTACAGATCCTGGCAGATCGTGTTTATCCAGAGTCGCAGTGTGGCTTTAGGGCAGGTAGATCTACAACAGATATGATTTTCTCTCTGCGGCAGCTACAGGAGAAGAGCAGAGAACAAAAGCAGCCCCTCTTCATAGCATTTATTGATTTGACCAAGGCCTTTGACCTTGTTAGCAGAAGCGGTCTGTTTGCTGTACTAGAGAGAATCGGCTGCCCAAATAAGTTAAGAAAACTAGTGTCAGCTTTTCACGAAAATATGCAGGGCACTGTTCAGTTTGTAAGTTCTTCCTCCAGGCCATTCTCCATTAAGAGCGGTGTAAAACAAGGATGTGTACTGGCCCCTACACTATTAGGTATTTTCTTCTCAGTCGTACTAACCAGTGCTTTTAAATCCATGGAAGATGGAATATATATCCATAGCAGATCCGATGGAAGGCTCTTTAACCTGGCACGTCTTAAAGCCAAAGAAAAGGCGTCGTATCTTGATAAGGGAGCTGCTGTTTGCCGATGACGCGGCACTCGTATCTCACTCACAAGGAGGTCTACAGAAGCTAGTGAACGCCTTAGCAGCTGCTTGTCAAGAGTTTAGCCTTACTATAAGTCTCTCCAAGACCGAAATCCTGGCACAAGATGTCGCAGAAATACCTATAATACAAATTGGGAACCACACCCTTTCAGTGGTGCAGGAATTTACCTACTTGGGTTCAACAATTGTCAGTAACCTAGACTTAGACATCGAGCTGACAAAAAGGATAGGAAAAGCTACCACAGCATTGGCAAAACTCTCCCAGCGCGTCTGGGAAAATGGTAAATTGACCACAGCGATCAAAATTCTTGTCTACAAAGCGTGTGTTGTGAGCACTCTCCTTTATGGCAGTGAAAGCTGGTCAACATACATGTACCAAGAGCACAGATTAAATAGTTTCCACTTGCGCTGCCTGAGACACATAATGGGCATCTCTTGGAGGGACCATGTCTCCAATCAGGAAGTTTTGAGATTGGCCAATATGAGTAGCATGTATGCTCTCCTGACACAAAGAAGATTACGCTGACTCGGACATGTCACCCGAATGCCAGATGGTAGAATCCCGAAAGATATCTTATATGCTGAGCTTGTGGAAGGAGTCAGACCCAAGGGCCGCTAAAGACTAACATATAGAGATGTCTGCAAGCGAGACATGAGAGCCACAGGCATCAGCGAAAGTATGTGGGAAAACATAGCCAAAGACCGGAGTGCATGGAGACAGACTGTGCGTGCTGGGACAACCCTTGCTGAGAAAAAAAGAATTGAAGCTGCCTTAATCAAGAGGGAAAAAAAGAAAGCTGCCCTGTCCGCTAGCCCTAAATCAGAGGCATACACATGTACGAATTGTGGCAAAGTCTGCCGTTCTAGAATTGGCTTGATTAGCCACACCAGATTCTGCCCCGTCTCAAGATTAAGCCAAAACCAGTGACTCATTTGGGCGCATCCATTGCCTTTCGAGACAAAAGGAGCCATATATAGTTATATATAGTGCCCCTTCCACTTTACATTCTTGATCAGAAATTTTATAATACATTGTAAATTTGGGTGTGTACTTAGCTATAGCGCTTCTATTGGATGTGGGGGGATGTAATATTATAATGTTATCTTGCGCATGACGTAATGATCAAAGGCCAAGGTGTGGTGGAAGTAGTGGAAATCATTTAAGAGATAAGTTTTGCTTTTATTTCTTTTAAACATTAAAGTTGTAAATTGTGTTATAGGCAAAGAGAATTACAAACATTGCTCAGCAATATGAATCGATGGATCGTCTTCTGTAATTACCATAGCCTATCTATCTGTTTAATATTTACAAGCACTAAAAAAAACTATTTTACATGACCTCTATATCTATAAATGTTACATTTTTATAGTTTCTAGTGGCATTTAATTTTATTCTTACCAAATGTGTTACACTTTTTGTCATGTAAATAAAAATGAATATATTAAATAGTGCTTATTTCATGATTTCTACGATTACTCTTTGTTAGATAAAATGATCAGATGATGAAATGACCAGGGGATGAAATGACCGGGGATAAAGTGACCGGGGATGAAGTGACCGAGGATGAAATGGCCCTGAACCCTCACTCACAATATAAAAATTGTATTGCTTCAAATAGGGCAGTCGCTACTTGCCAAGCATTTGTTGACAGATAATTGTCTTGTATAATTGAAGCCTAGATGACTTATTGAGCATATAAGCAGCGTAGGTGTCTGCATTGACTCTGCATTTAGTTCAGATCCATAACAAGCGAAGACTTGGCCGGTGTTCTGACACACAGACTGCGAAAACTAAATGTGAATGCGAGAAAAGTTATGCCAGTGCTATTAGTAAGACAGACGTTCATCCTCATCATCATCATCGGCCTCCTTCAGTCGTGAAACGACTATGGTTCATCTCAAACGGCTGTGAAGCCCAATTTTGTAGAGACACTCCCGTCCACATATATTACATGTCAAGGTAGCTTTCGTTTTGGTGGTAGAGGAGCTGGCCATTTTCCGTGTGGCTTTCTTCAAGAGTCGAGGCCCATGTTTTCTCGCTGTCTATAGCTTACTTGGTCATCGTCTCTTTCCAACTAGTGCGGTCTAAGGCTATCTCTTCCCAATGGTCAGTATCAATGTTTACTGATTTAAAATCTCTTTTGGGGGCGACCAGTTTTTCTTGATGCCCGTACAGAATAATTTTTGGGATGCGATTGTCCTCCACCGGCGAACATGTCCAAGTCAGCCTAATAATAGTAATTACATACAATGTCTTCGATTTCGAAGATAAAGGAGGAATGCAATTTTTCACGCGACCAAGCAAATCAGTTTTGACCTGCATATTTTGCAGAATCTAATTCAGACAAAGCCGTTGTCCGCTGGGGGTTTTACTTAAATTGTCTTTATCGTCATCTGCGCCTGTCTTCGGCAAGGGGCCCTCTTTGAGTATCAAATGTGTGATCGGGAAACTTCGTGAGAGCTCTGCAGCCAGAGGCGATCTTTTTTTTTTTTTGGAAGACGGCATAACAGAAGTTCCTCCACGGAAGCGACATAAAGATTAAAGAGCCTTCATTTGCTCTCACTTGCATAGAGGAAAGCAGCTAGCAGCAGATGGCCCCTGAAAGAACGTTAATTTTAACTTGGCATGTAAACCGCTTTGTATTGGCCATCAAGGGATTAGTGCAAAGAACGCAGACAGAGAGAGAGAGAGAGAGAAAAAGAGAGAGAGAAGTACCTTGCACAGAATATAACAGGATGTGGGCAGGGAATGGTAGGGATAATCAATCCGAGCATTATGGCTCACAAATTTCTGTTTACTTTCAAGTAATCTATTGGATTGTTCACGACCTTGGCACACCCCGTCAAGTAAGAGCGCGTAGGGTTGTAGTCACTGACTGATTTAACTCCTGACTGACTGAAGCGGCCATTGATGACATTATCTGCAATAATCTGTTGATTATTTAACGCGACGTGTAATGACAAGTACCTAACAGTTGTCTGACCTCTCCTTACTAGGCAACCGTAGTGTATAGATCAAGGTCAGTCTCGGGTCCACTCTTCCTACGCTAATGTCTGTCCCGGCGGCAAGGCTCACGGCGATGTCTTCCCTAACGGTGAGACAAAAACAACGAACGTTTCGGCTCTCCAAGGTCCTTCAGTACTGGTCTGCAATGGCTCCGGTTCTTCGGTGGTACGGCGTCTGGTTCTGGTGTTCACGGTGATCTGTCGTCTGGCTCCGGTTCGTCGGTGGCGTAGAGTCTGGTTCCGGCTGCTGGTTCCGACGCAGGTACGGTAGTTCCAGGTGGTCGTCTGTCCAAAGTGAACCTGTAACGGTCCAACTATTAACACAGCGACAAAGTCAAAGTCCAGTGCTAAACTACCGGCTATCTGGCTATCTAACGTGAAGCACAGAATTCAGCCGAGCTGTAGATCAAATTAGCACTACTGTACTTAAGTGCCGTAGGCAGTACGATGTCTCCTACGTCAAAAGTTCTTTGGCGTGACCCCAACGGTCGATCTTGGCCTTGCAGAAGGTGACCTTCACGTTCGTTCTCACTATGCCAGGCAGGCGATATCTCTTCCAGTACGGAATCGACAGGACGATTTTCTTCCCTCCACAAAACTGTAGCCTTCTCGATACAAGCTTCAATACGATGCCACAAGTATGGGCACTTACAAATCACAACTGTAGATCTAGATCTATATTTCGTTACCTCCTAGTTCTACGAGTCCAGGATCTTACTGGCTTTCCTTCGCCGACGTGGCTGTATAATCAGGGTCTAGCTGCAGACTAGGCCGATGACGTTAACTTCTGCCTCCTCCTAACAGAGGGCTTTCTATTCTTCTTGATGTTGCCTGCCAGTAAGCTCCGAGTCGGGGGTCGCCACGTTGTTCAGGCTTCTGCGCGGTGTTGATGCTTGTAGATAGATCTAGTGTAGATCTACGTCTGACTGGAGGTAATGCCGAACTCAAACTACTTCAGTAACACCGGCGAAAAGCCGAAACAAACAAAATATGTAGTCGACGCTGATGCTGTTTACAAATCCATTTAATAATTAAGAAGGGAATCGTCCTATGTCAGCTATGTCCCGTAAATCCGTATCTATATTCTACTGCTCTACATAAAGCATCCTCTTTCTAGCGTCACTAAGAGCGTTCTTGTTTTTAAAGATCTGTTACGTCATTTGTCGCTAAGTAAAACTTTACCCTTATTCCCGAAACAAATAACTAATTCCTAATCATGTCATAACAACTCCTCCCCCCTCCCGCTAAAAAAAATTGCCAGTCAATTTTTTATCTACTGTCTTAGTCTTACATTGTGCAAGGGCCAAAATGTAGGGAAACATAAAAGACAACACAACTTGAGTCTTGATTTCGGTTTCAACTTCTTCATCATTGTCCCAAACTCAAGTTGATCTGAACACATATTTCCCTCAAATGTCACAACGTGATACTGTCCAATGTGATGTGCCATAGGTGACCGCAGACATAGGTGTCTAGCTATACTTTATCACATCACGTTCCAGATGTTACACACCACTTTCCCTCACACGTCAGGACAGACATTTTACCTAATATGACAAATTGACATTTATCAATAATCATTCTCCCACTATACACCTAATGTTCGTTCGGGCATTTACAAGTGTATTTTATTTCCTCTCTCCACTTACTTGTCCAGCGCGACCTAACTCTTTACTGATGTCTGAGCATGATCAACAACAAGGAATAAACTTATAAAACTTACTTTCCCTTGATATCAATACCCTCGTCGCCTTAGTAAATGCCCTATCTATTCATACGTCCATACATACAATTCATACATATTAATATTCATACATAATAAATAACTAACATGAGTCAATCTAATACTAACTAATACTACAACAACATAATACCCATGTGACTACTAGCCAAATCAATTAATTAAGAATAAACAATTTAAATAAAATCCAACTTATTTACAATACGTTGTATAGTGTTATGTTTCACAGGCTATCTACCACGACCCATAACATTTGTTCTCTCCAACTGGGAGTTAACATCTCTTCTTACACCACTATAGCCCGCGTGTGTCCTTCTTCCTCTGTATGACGTGCGCTTACCGGCTACCACAGTCATCGCTTCTATCATCAATGTCGGATACAGACCTGTGCCTCCTATCCGAACTCGCAATCTTCTGTTCAGACTGTTCTGCCCTACTCCAACAGTCTTTAGCGATGTGCCCATGTTTATGGCAGTTAAAACAAATTCTGTCCTTTCTAAGTTTGTTTCGCCTCATGTTTCCATACCTGTTTGTCCAAACTTCTAACCTGTTTGTCAGTAGCGCGGCCTGACACCTGCTACATTTCCAAGTAAAACATCTCTAGATAACCTCGGCATGGCTACACCCCTTCACAATACCCTGTGTACAATGGAGATCGAAGGAACACTTTGCATGCTTCGAACCTCTTAACTGCGCCGTCTGCCAATCTGACTGATTTGGTATAGCCTAAATAATCATTGGACTTTAACTAATCCCCCTCTAACCGCGAGTGTACTGCTAGCTGTGTCCCGGATCACATTTATCTGTTTATTATTTATCATGCCCGGATATAATTTAAATCTATCTTCCCCACAATCAACTTAATTAATTTCTTCATCTGGTTCACTATCTCCATTATCCTGTTCCCTACCTTGAATGTTCCTCACAAAATTAACCCTATCTGGTGGCCGATTATCCCTCTCTTGTCTACGGTTTCCTTGATTACCTCTCCTATCACTAGTGCCACTATTATCCTGTGTATTCCCATTGCCAGCTCCATTCCCCTCTATGTTTTTTACATTGGTATGCCATGTGTCCCTTTTCCTGACAGTTAAAACATGTAACCTCCCTAAGGTTTCTATCACCCACTTTAGGTCTATCTATCTCCTATCATAACTTTCCCTGCCATTGTTTTCATTTCCCAGGATCTATCCTTTATGCCATCATAACTATCCCGACTATTGTTCCCACGTTCCCTGGACCTATCATTTCTCCTACCATAGGTGTCCCTATCACTAAACATCATTCCTTCTACAATACTCCCTATCATTGCTATCATTTCCCTTTACATAATTTACCAGGTCAATAACCTTTTTGTGGTCTCTAACTGAAAGTGGGTGTTTGGATAAGCATTCTTAAAGATCCTAATAATTTCTACCAAGTCTTCAATTACCTTAGGGTTTCTTTCTTTTATAAAAGGACTGTAGCTGAGGTCGCATTTATTGATAAAATTGTCAATTAGAATAAAGTTCCTCAACCCCCTCGTAGGTGTTCTCCACATTCTCGAATCCGAGCCATTTAGTGAAGAAGTCCTTCTCTGAGTTGATAGTTGTTTGTGGATCAACTTGGCTGGATGGAGTGTTTTCGTAATACTTCTTTCGGAATGTTGCCGCGTTGTGCCCGTATGCGTTTAGCAGTTCCTTCTTTAGCACCTGATAGCTGTTTTGCATCGAGTGATCGTGGTTCTGGCAAATCGTGAGGGCTTTCCCATGCACGAAGTCCAACAAGATTTCGGACCACTCCCTCTCTTGGACATTAAACTTTGCTAGTTTAATTTCAAAGCGTTTAAGATAGTCGCCGATGTCGTCCTTGTCTTCCGCAAAAGGTTGTATTTTTTTTTTCATCCATGCGGCGCTACTATGGCTTTCTATGTTGGCACTATTGTTGCTGTTCCCTTCGATGGGCACACTTACACCAGCCTCTATCCTCATCTGCTCAACTTGAATTCCTCACTTTTCTGTCCGCCTCTTCTTTCTTCTCCCTCTCGATGCGTTCCGCGTCTCTGACTTTTTCCCCGTTCTACACGGTCTGCCTCTTCTTTTTCTCTTTCCGTTTCTCTGACTCGTTCCCGCTCTCTGCGATCTGCTTCTTCTTTTTCCTTTTCTCTGCCTCTAGCTTTCTCTCTCTCCAGGCGTTCTGCTTCCCTAATTCTCTCCTTCTCCAAGCGTTCTGCTTCTCTAATTCTCTCCTTCCTCCAGGCGCTCTGCTTCTCTAATTCTCTCCTTCTCCAAGCGCTCTGCTCTCCCGCCGCCACCATCTGCTGCACATAGGCAGTTAGTTCTTTGCCTCGCAGTTCTAATTCTGTCTTGGCTTCATGAATTAGCTTTTTTCTAAATTCTTCTAGGTCGTAACCTGAAGTAGTTGCCATATTCCTTATTTGTTACTTTATTATACGTTATGGTACCTCTTATACCAACAAACAAAACCCTTGGCGTCCTAACTACCAACTTAGACTAATAACCACTTCTACCCTTTCTCAAGATACACTTAGTATCCTTGGTACAAGTGTGTAGGCTACACTTTGACCCGACTGAATACGCTGTGCGACACACGCACCCCTCAACCGACAACGTGTTACTCAACACGAGTGGCCGGTAAATAGACCAACCTGTCTATTTACAAATACCCAAAAATTACAAATGGGCAATCAGGATTCACCTCGATTGTTCCCCAGATCTAGTCTAGATTACGCTAGATCTTAGTTACTTCTTACCTGCTTTCACAGCCAGGAGTGTATATAACTTACAACTCATACAAATAAACTATGAAATAAACTTAAATACGATAAACACCAAACTATAGATCTAGTTTTAATGAATGAGACTTTCGTCTGACAGTAAGCCTTAAGACGGGAGTATTGCAAACAATTAATACATGACGTTACTAAAAAAAAATGCTTAACTAAATGATTCACACTCCATACAGGACGCCATTTCACAGCTAAACATATATACGACCTCTTGCTAGATTACACCTAATTTTAAGGGACATCCCCAATCCACCACGATTTAACCTGGTAGTGATAATCTAGCGAGTGGTCACTTCCCTACAGACTCTAATTATTCTAAGGAGAAAGTAGTTAAATAACACTTGACTTATCTGTCTAAGAAGCGGTGATAACTCCACAGTCAGTCTCGGGTCCACTCTTCCTACGCTAATGTCTGTCCCGGCGGCAAGGCTCACGGCGATGTCTTCCCTAACGGTGAGACAAAAACAACGAACGTTTCGGCTCTCCAAGGTCCTTCAGTACTGGTCTGCATGGCTCCGGTTCTTCGGTGGTACGGCGTCTGGTTCTGGTGTTCACGGTGATCTGTCGTCTGGCTCCGGTTCGTCGGTGGCGTAGAGTCTGGTTCCGGCTGCTGGTTCCGACGCCAGGTACGTAGTTCCAGGTGGTCGTCTGTCCAAAGTGAACCTGTAACGGTCCAACTATTAACACAGCGACAAAGTCAAAGTCCAGTGCTAAACTACCGGCTATCTGGCTATCTAACGTGAAGCACAGAATTCAGCCGAGCTGTAGATCAAATTAGCACTACTGTACTTAAGTGCCGTAGGCAGTACGATGTCTTCCTACGTCAAAAGTTCTTTGGCGTGACCCCAACGGTCGATCTTGGCCTTGCAGAAGGTGACCTTCACGTTCGTTCTCACTATGCCAGGCAGGCGATATCTCTTCAGTACGGAATCGACAGGACGATTTTCTTCCCTCCACAAAACTGTAGCCTTCTCGATACAAGCTTCAATACGATGCCACAAGTATGGGCACTTACAAATCACAACTGTAGATCTAGATCTATATTTCGTTACCTCCTAGTTCTACGAGTCCAGGATCTTACTGGCTTTCCTTCGCCGACGTGGCTGTATAATCAGGGTCTAGCTGCAGACTAGGCCGATGACGTTAACTTCTGCCTCCTCCTAACAGAGGGCTTCTATTCTTCTTGATGTTGCTGCCAGTAAGCTCCGAGTCGGGGGTCGCCCACGTTGTTCAGGCTTCTGCGCGGTGTTGATGCTTGTAGATAGATCTAGTGTAGATCTACGTCTGACTGGAGGTAATGCCGAACTCAAAACTACTTCAGTAACACCGGGCGAAAAGCCGAAACAAACAAAATATGTAGTCGACGCTGATGCTGTTTACAAAATCCATTTAATAATTAAGAAGGGAATCGTCCTATGTCAGCTATGTCCGTAAATCCGTATCTATATTCTACTGCTCTACATAAAGCATCCTCTTTCTAGCGTCACTAAGAGCGTTCTTGTTTTTTAAAGATCTGTTACGTCATTTGTCGCTAAGTAAAACTTTACCCTTATTCCGAAACAAATAAACTAATTCCTAATCATGTCATACACAACTCCTCCCCCTCCCGCTAAAAAAAATTGCCAGTCAATTTTTATCCTACTGTCTTAGTCTTACATTGTGCAAGAGGCCAAAATGTAGGGAAACATAAAGACAACACAACTTGAGTCTTGATTTCGGTTTCAACTTCTTCATCATTGTCCCAAACTCAAGTTGATCTGAACACATATTTCCCTCAAATGTCACAACGTGATACTGTCCAATGTGATGTGCCATAGGTGACCGCAGACATAGGTGTCTAGCTATACTTTATCACATCACGTTCCAGATGTTACACCACTTTCCCTCACACGTCAGGACAGACATTTTACCTAATATGACAAATTGACATTTATCAATAATCATTCTCCCACTATACACCTAATGTTCGTTCGGGCATTTACAAGTGTATTTTATTTCCTCTCTCCACTTACTTGTCCCAGCGCGACCTAACTCTTTACTGATGTCTGAGCATGATCAACAACAAGGAATAACTTATAAACTTACTTTCCCTTGATATCAATACCTCGTCGCCTTATAAATGCCCTATCTATTCATACGTCCATACATACAATTCATACATATTAATATTCATACATAATAAATAACTAACATGAGTCAATCTAATACTAACTAATACTACAACAACATAATACCCATGTGACTACTAGCCAAATCAATTAATTAAGAATAAACAATTTAAATAAAATCCAACTTATTTACACTACGTTGTATAGTGTTATGTTTCACAGGCTATCTACACGACCCATACATTTGTTCTCCTCCAACTGGAGTTAACATCTCTTCTTACACCACTATAGCCCGCGTGTGTCTTCTTCCTCTGTATGACGTGCGCTTACCGCTACCACAGTCATCGCTTCTATCATCAATGTCGGATACAGGACCTGTGCCTCCTATCCGAACTCGCAATCTTCTGTTCAGACTGTTCTGCCCTACTCCAACAGTCTTTAGCGATGTGCCCATGTTTATGGCAGTTAAAACAAATTCTGTCCTTTCTAAGTTTGTTTCGCCTCATGTTTCCATACCTGTTTGTCCAACTTCTAACCTGTTTGTCAGTAGCGGCCCTGACACCTGCTACATTCCAAGTAAAACATCTCTAGATAACCTCGGCATGGCTACCCCTTCACAATACCCTGTGTACAATGGAGATCGAAGGAACACTTTGCATGCTTCGAACCTCTTAACTGCGCCGTCCTGCCAATCTGACTGATTTGGTATAGCCTAAATAATCATTGGACTTAACTAATCCCCCTCTAACCGCGAGTGTACTGCTAGCTGTGTCCCGGATCACATTTATCTGTTTATTATTTATCATGCCCGGATATAATTTAAATCTATCTTCCCCACAATCAACGTAATTAATTTCTTCACTCTGGTTCACTATCTCCATTATCCTGTTCCCTACCTTGAATGTTCCTCACAAAATTAACCCTATCTGGTGGCCGATTATCCCTCTCTTGTCTACGGTTTCCTTGATTACCTCTCCTATCACTAGTGCCACTATTATCCTGTGTATTCCATTTGCCAGCTCCATTCCCCTCTATGTTTTTTACATTGTATGCCATGTGTCCCTTTTCCTGACAGTTAAAACATGTAACCTCCCTAAGGTTTCTATCACCCACTTTAGGTCTATCTATTCTCCTATCATAACTTTCCCTGCCATTGTTTTCATTTTTCCCAGGATCTATCCTTTATGCCATCATAACTATCCCGACTATTGTTCTCCCCACGTTCCCTGGACCCTATCATTTCTCCTACCATAGGTGTCCCTATCACTAACATCATTCCTTCTACAATACTCCCTATCATTGGCTATCATTTCCCTTTACATAATTTACCAGGTCAATAACCTTTTTGTGGTCTCTAACTGAAAGTGGGTTGTTTGGATAAGCATTCTTAAAGATCCTAATAATTTCTACCAAGTCTTCAATTACCTTAGGGTTTCTTTCTTTTATAAAAGACTGTAGCTGAGGGTCGCATTTATTGATAAAATTGTCAATTAGAATAAAGTTCCTCAACCCCTCGTAGGTGTTCTCCACATTCTCGAATCCGAGCCATTTAGTGAAGAAGTCCTTCTCCTGAGTTGATAGTTGTTTGTGGATCAACTTGGCTGGATGGAGTGTTTTCGTAATACTTCTTTCGGAATGTTGCCGCGTTGTGCCCGTATGCGTTTAGCAGTTCCTTCTTTAGCACCTGAGTAGCTGTTTTGCATCGAGTGATCGTGGTTCTGGCAAATCGTGAGGGCTTTCCCATGCACGAAGTCCAACAAGATTTCGGACCACTCCTCTCTTGGACATTAAACTTTGCTAGTTTAATTTCAAGCGTTTAAGATAGTCGCCGATGTCGTCCTTGTCTTCCCGCAAAAGGTTGTATTTTTTTTTTCATCCATGCGGCGCTACTATGGCTTTCTATGTTGGCACTATTGTTGCTGTTCCCCTTCGATGGGCACACTTACACAGCCTCTATCCTCATCTGCTCAACTTGAATTCTCACTTTTCTGTCCGCCTCTTCTTTCTTCTCCCTCTCGATGCGTTCCGCGTCTCTGACTTTTTCCCCGTTCTACACGGTCTGCCTCTTCTTTTTCTCTTTCCGTTTCTCTGACTCGTTCCCGCTCTCTGCGATCTGCTTCTTCTTTTTCCTTTTCTCTGCCTCTAGCTTTCTCTCTCTCCAGGCGTTCTGCTTCCCTAATTCTCTCCTTCTCCAAGCGTTCTGCTTCTCTAATTCTCTCCTTCTCCAGGCGCTCTGCTTCTCTAATTCTCTCCTTCTCCAAGCGCTCTGCTTCCGCCGCCACCATCTGCTGCACATAGGCAGTTAGTTCTTTGCCTCGCAGTTCTAATTCTGTCTTGGCTTCATGAATTAGCTTTTTTCTAAATTCTTCTAGGTCGTAACCTGAAGTAGTTGCCATATTCCTTATTTGTTACTTTATTATACGTTATGGTACCTTCTTATACCAACAAACAAAACCCTTGGCGTCTAACTACCAACTTAGACTAATAACCACTTCTACCCCTTTCTCAAGATACACTTAGTATCCTTGGTACAAGTGTGTAGGCTACACTTTGACCCGACTGAATTACGCTGTGCGACACACGCACCCCCTCAACCGACAACGTGTTACTCAACACGAGTGGCCGGTAAATAGACCAACCTGTCTATTTACAAATACCAAAAATTACAAATGGGCAATCAGGATTCACCTCGATTGTTCCCCAGATCTAGTCTAGATTACGCTAGATCTTAGTTACTTCTTACCTGCTTCACAGCCAGGAGTGTATATAACTTACAACTCATACAAATAAACTATGAAAATAAACTTAAATACGATAAACACCAAACTATAGATCTAGTTTTAATGAATGAGACTTTCGTCTGACAGTAAGCCTAAGACGGGAGTATTGCAAACAATTAATACATGACGTTACTAAAAAAAAATGCTTAACTAAATGATTCACACTCACATCAGGACGCATTCACAGCTAAACATATATACGGACCTCTTGCTAGATTACACCTAATTTTAAGGACATCCCCAATCCACCACGATTTAACCTGGTAGTGATAATCTAGCGAGTGGTCACTTCCCTACAGACTCTAATTATTCTAAGGAGAAAGTAGTTAAATAACACTTGACTTATCTGTCTAAGAAGCGGTGATAACTCCACAGTCAGTCTCGGGTCCACTCTTCCTACGCTAATGTCTGTCCCGGCGGCAAGGCTCACGGCGATGTCTTCCCTAACGGTGAGACAAAAACAACGACGTTTCGGCTCTCCAAGGTCTTCAGTCTGGTCTGCAATGGCTCCGGTTCTTCGGTGGTACGGCGTCTGGGTTCTGGTGTTCACGGTGATCTGTCGTCTGGCTCCGTTCGTCGGTGGCGTAGAGTCTGGTTCCGGCTGCTGGTTCCGACGCAGGTACGGTAGTTCCAGGTGTGTCGTCTGTCCAAAGTGAACCTGTAACGGTCCCAACTATTAACACAGCGACAAAGTCAAAGTCCAGTGCTAAACTACCGGCTATCTGGCTATCTAACGTGAAGCACAGAATTCAGCCGAGCTGTAGATCAAATTAGCACTACTGTACTTAAGTGCCGTAGGCAGTACGATGTCTCCTAGCTCAAAAGTTCTTTGGCGTGACCCCAACGGTCGATCTTGGCCTTGCAGAAGGTGACCTTCACGTTCGTTCTCACTATGCCAGGCAGGCGATATCTCTTCAGTACGGAATCGACAGGACGATTTTCTTCCCTCCACAAAACTGTAGCCTTCTCGATACAAGCTTCAATACGATGCCACAAGTATGGGCACTTACAAAATCACAACTGTAGATCTAGATCTATATTTCGTTACCTCCTAGTTCTACGAGTCCAGGATCTTACTGGCTTTCCTTCGCCGACGTGGCTGTATAATCAGGGTCTAGCTAGCAGACTAGGCCGATGACGTTAACTTCTGCCTCCTCCTAACAGAGGGCTTCTATTCTTCTTGATGTTGCTGCCAGTAAGCTCCGAGTCGGGGGTCGCCACGTTTGTTCAGGCTTCCTGGCGCGGTGTTGATGCTTGTAGATAGATCTAGTGTAGATCTACGTCCTGACTGGAGGTAATGCCGAACTCAAAACTACTTCAGTAACACGGCGAAAAGCCGAAACAAACAAAATATGTAGTCGACGCTGATGCTGTTTACAAATCCATTTAATAATTAAGAAGGGAATCGTCCTATGTCAGCTATGTCCGTAAATCCGTATCTATATTCTACTGCTCTACATAAAGCATCCTCTTTCTAGCGTCACTAAGAGCGTCTTGTTTTTTAAAGATCTGTTACGTCATTTGTCG